>PVJA010001871.1:0-116986 GCA_004027025.1 Myocastor coypus
CTATGCAGTTGAGGCTGGCCTTGAGCTCACTTTTGTAGCCCAGGCTGGTCTTGAACTTGCACCGATCCTCCTGCCTCAGCCTCCCGAGTGCTGGGATTACAGGCGTGTGCCACCACGCCCGGCTTTTGACCCCAAAGTTTTAAGTAAAAAGCCTGCATGATTTTGTTCTTAATAAAAATTGAAATGAATGAAATGAAAGCTCACCATCTACTAAGCATATGATATAAAATCACATAAAGTCTTGCCTTTGTGAGACGTGCAATCCAGTGAGGGTGACACCCAGGGAACATCTGATTCCATGTGATTGGAATTAGGATGACAAGCAGAGGGGCCCAGAAGAATCCAAGGGCAGGGGTTGACCTTGTTGAGGAGAGTGAGGAAAGCAGTTCTGCTGATAGAAGAAGGGTGAGTCCAATTAGTTAAACAGAACTGGGAGGTGGGCATAGAAAAGGAAGGGGACTGGCTTATGAAAAGAAGAAAACCAACAGAATAGATGCAAGTTTGTTTCTCATTTCTTGAGTTGAACTTAGGTCATTTGTTTGAATAAAATTATGTAAGGATAGAAATGTTTCAACTTTGTTGGCACCTTTGACAGTGTTTCATTTTCAAAACATTTTGACATAATCAGTTTTTGTTTTAAATTTTGAGTCACTCAGTAAGGAGGGAGACATTTTATATCTGAACGTGTACTTTTGAAAAAACAGGACTAGTTTTAATTCTGTTTTAGGCTAATAGTAGTCACTGTAAAGTTTTTAAAAGGGTGCAGGGAAAGGGGAAGTTCTTAATATTTAATGTCACTGGAAATGTTGCTAGTGCAGTGAGTGGTTTTCAACCTTTCTAATGCCATGACCCTGCAATACAGTTCCTCATGTTGCGGTGACCGCAAATCAAAAAATAATTTTGGTGGCTACTTCAAATTACTAATTCCAATAAATAACATTTCACCATGGCATAGCATGGGTTTAAATATGTATTTTCCAATGGCTTTAGGCGATGCCTGTGTTTTGGTCATTCGACCACCGCCGGGGTCGAGACCCACAGGTTGAGAACCGCTGTGCTTGTGGGTCAGTATGAGTTGGCCAAAGACTGCTTTATGTAGGTGC
This sequence comes from Myocastor coypus, assembly GCA_004027025.1. Taxonomy (NCBI): domain Eukaryota; kingdom Metazoa; phylum Chordata; class Mammalia; order Rodentia; family Myocastoridae; genus Myocastor; species Myocastor coypus. The sequence goes on from PVJA010001871.1 coordinate 1,104, forward strand.
TACATACATGTAAACTTTGCATCAATTATTGGTTTTGTTAGTTGTGGTAAGTGGACATGCATTATTGTCCTTGACACCCATGGAAAATCATGTTCTTTCCCAGCATTCAGGAAACTGAAATCTACTTCTTGTGGATTAAGGGTTTCTATTCCTTACATGCTTAAAAAGGGTCTGGTTTTCTATAGGTAAAATGTACAATGAGTGTTTATGAGCTCAGTTACTACAGTGCTATTATTCACATACTGTTTGCCCTCTTGTCTATTTGAGCTGTGATAGGCCAATAGTAGTCCTTTAGTATGCCTCTACAAATAGGCTTCTGTCGATTTACTTATAAAAATTTCTGTGTGTTAACATAATAAAAAATACATAAGGGTTACAAGTAGGCCTTTGTTATTTTTTATTAATATCAAAGAACCCACTGTGCATTTGGAACTGCATTGCTTTTGGCTGATATCCATGTTGCCAGTTCTCTTTTGTTTTTTCTTCTCTTTTGTAGTTTGTCTGAAATCATTTCATTGGTGCATCTGATTTGCAACTTTTGGTGTCGCTTTATTTTATGTCTGCTGGTAAGAAACATCTAATTAGATTTTGCTTTTAAATACCTTTCAATAGGGAAACATTACTTTTTGATTTAGTGTTATGAATGACACATATGATATTAATTCTTAGTGCTTGGCTGGAGAGATAACTTAGCAAGAGAAGCACCTGCCTGGCAAATGCAAGGTCCCAAGTTCAATCCCTGGTACTTAAAAAAAAATTATTCTTGAATTTTCTTTTTGTTGCAAAAGGTACTAGAGTTTATGTAAAGAACAGTCTTTGAAGCAGCAATATATTTTAAGATCTCTTCTACTAATAATTAGTTGCATGGCTACAGATTGCACAATGTCTCTAGGACTTTATTTGTGTAGAAACAACACACACACACATACACACATTTTCAATTAATGCTTTTCAAATGTCTGGTACACTGAGTGTTTTACCTACCATTATTATTATTATATTTTGTAACTGGAAGTGAGCTCAGGACCTTTCCAGGCAGGCACTGTGACACTGAACTATATCCCCAGGCCTATTGCCTGCCATTGTTTTTATCATTATTGATGGGTTGAATCATTTAAACTTCCTGGTATCTGACAGCTATGAACATATGAAAGTGATAGTTCTACATGGTTCCATCTAATATTATCCTTTTTGGCCTTTTCTTATTTATATTTGCATATTTTTCATTTCATATATCTTATAAAATGTCCAAATTTAGTTTTTAGTTTCATTGGCAACTGCCTACATTTTCCGTATATATATATATATTCCTAATATATAATAAACACAACTCTATAGTTGTGTTACCCTGATTCCCAAGGTAAGACTAAATCATAGCCTTGAATCCCACTCCTGTGCACAAGAAAAAATTGAGTATACCTTTGCTTTTTTTGTTCCCTTTCGGTTTCCATTCTATGTAAGTGTAGACCTTTTTATTCTTTTTTTTTTTTTGTAATCAAATCTGCATTAGTACTTTGTAGTTCCTATTATTTGCTGTGATTCTTATTATCACCTGGGGCTCTGAGCCTGTTTTGATGATCTTAAATGCTGTAAGGGGGAAAAACATAACGTGGAAGATCATCTGATTTGGAGTGATTTAGGTTTTCCTTGGGGAAGTGACATTTGGTTAGGTCTGCAGAGATGGGTTGGTGCTGGAAGGGTGCGTAGGGGTGTGTGCGTGGGGCTGTCCAGTCATGGAAGAAGTGAGTAAGGGAAAGAGAACAGCGTTGGAAGTGAAAGGCCAGTGGAAGGTCCTTGTTCTTGTTTGATGAGTTGGCATTTTCTTGGGATTATACTTGTGGAGCTTCCTGTTTGTGATGTTTTATTCCTTCTCACTTGGCCAAAGTCAAACAGAAATAGATACAATTTGGGGGACTGATAGGTGAAGGTATTTGCTGAAGCTGCTTGTGTAATAGCCATTTGCTACATTATTAATGACTGCTAGGATTTATCGAAGGCTTGAACTATGTTAGCTCTTGTATAAAGCAGTGCACAGTTGCAGAGCATAGTAGATTTCACTGGGCTAAAAAACTATTAGAGTTACCAGTTGACTGGACTGTGCATAATTTTAAGAAACTAGAACACTGAAGTGAAGCTTTTGATAAGTGAGGATCAAATGATTATTTTATAGTTTCTTGGTGATTTTTAATAATGATAAGAATTGTGGTTGGGTTAATATTTTTATTTTTTTAATCTATCGTTTACTATGATATAACTTTAGGGTTCATTTCCCCTAATTTTAAAAAAGTATGTAAAGGTCTCTAAATTGTTTTTAAATTTGAAATTCATACAGTAAGTTTGAGATAAATAGAGGGAAATCATGAATCAACACCAGTTTCCCTACTTCTACCCATAGAGCCTTTGAGGACACTAAAGCTTCTAAGTCCTGAGATTCTTGTCTTAAAAAGTTTGCCCAAATCATTCCCCAGTTTTATTGTCCAGTGGCTCTGTTCTTTTGACTTTCAACTTTGTTCTGACTAGTTGGTCTTAAGGACTTGACTCCATTAGCTGATCTCATCTGAGAAGCTCAAACTAACATTGGGAGAGCTCCAAGCATGGGTTTCCTTTGGTGTTCTCCCTTCACGAAAGGCTTTAGCGCCTTTTCATGGGACTGGCCTCGAAGTATGAAAGAATGGATAAAGATAAGAATTTCCGGAGCCAATTTTAAGACCATCAATCACAGTTCATAGTTGGGCCACCCTTGACTCTACATTTAAAAAAAATACCTCAGGTTCAGTGAAGATGGAAAAAAAATTGTTATATATTTATCTGCCGGATGCTTATTTTGAAAAAAATGTGAGGTATCTAAGTTATGTATAATCTGTATTTATAAAAGATCACTGAACAGTGGGTGATATAACTTCAAAGAGATTTAAAGAGCTAAGGAATCATACAGAGAACAAGTTGAATTTTAATAACTAGTTCAAGTTTAATGTTTTCTAAAAAGAAGCAACTTTTTCTTTAACCAGCTTTATTCAGTCATAACAGACAATTATGTTGAGGTATACTTGTAGTTTTAAAAATTTGCAGCCTGAGAACTTGATATGCTTACATGCTATGGGCTGATTACCACAACCAGCAAGTCACTTGTCACCTCTCTCATCCTGCATGACTGCCTTCAGTGGGTGGTGAGAACACTTACCTACAGTACAGTATGATTAACTGTAGTCCCCGTGCTATATGTTACGTTTGTGCAACTTATTCACTGTATAATTGAAAGTGTGTGCTCCTTGACAAACAACTCTTTACTGCACTGCATTAGCTTTTCTTACCATCGTGTTAATGTAATTGATTTCAATACATTTAGATATGAATCAGTGTTTGAAGCATCAGTTGGACCTTTCTGCTCATTCAGGGGACTCTCAGCTCTCAAGTGGAATTTGTTGCTGTGACTTGGAGGGTCCTGGCTCCTCTTTAGGCATTTGGCCATCTCACAAAGCAGAGAAGCACACATCCTCAACTGCTTAGGATGAGCAATCTTACTGTGTACCATTTCTTTAGAAGCAAGAATCAGCTCAGGTCTAAATATGTTATTCCTCAAGAAATGTATTGGAAAACATGTTCAACCATTCTTGTGGCTTGAATCATGTCACCTCTCCTTGGGATTCCTGTGTTGGAGGCCTTGCTCATAGTGTGTCTATGTTTAAAGGCAGGCTTTAGGAGGTAATCCATGTTAAGTGAAGTTATAATAGTGGGATGCTTATCCAATAGACAGACAGTTTTAGAAGAAGAGGGAACTTTCCCCGCGTCCATACCTGGAGGCAAGGCCATGTGAGCGTGTAGTGTGCAAGCCACAGAAAGCTGTTGCTGGAAACCAATCACGCTGGTACTCTGCTCTCAGATTTCTAGCCACTAGCACTGTGAAAGAATAAGTTTCTAATGCTCATACTACCTAATCTGTGGTAGTTTGTAATGGTAGGGTAAGCTGACTGATACAATATTTTACTACTTTTAGTAAGGAAGAAAACTATTAACCCTGGCCAGTAGCCATCAACCACAGATACTGGGAACCTCCTTGGGCTTATTCTGATACATGCAAAATGTATCAGATTACTTACCTGTCTCTCTCTTCTTTTCCAATCTTTAAATTATGGTATTGGGGCCCGGCAGGATGGCTCAGTGGTCTAAAATGGCTGCTTAGGAAAGCTTAGGCAGCTTCAAGGACCATGGTTCTATCCCTGGCACCACATGCTATACTAGCCCTGCCCTTAGGGTAGGCTGAGCCGGCCATTAAAAATAAATAAACAAACAAAAGTTCTGAAACAAGAAAAAATAATAAAATGAAATAAATAAAATAAAAAAATAAATTACAGTATTGAACAACTCAATGGTAAATACATATGCATGCGCATACATATTTTATTCAGCACACTTAAAACATACATAACTATTTAACTCATTTAAAATTATTTATATGTGAAACATGACTTAATGTATTCCTAAAAGTATTTTAAAAATTATTTTGAGATCATGTCATGGCAGTGTTTAAGAAAAAAAATCCCACCCCTATCTGCAATTACCTAAGGAATATTTTTTTCATTTAATCATGTTGGTTTTATGGCATGTTTCCATTATAGTCTGTTTTATGGTTTATTTATTCATAGAGGTAGCAAGTACATGTTTTTGTTTCTGTAGATCATTTTTTATGGCAGCATATTTGGAGTCGTAATGTTGATACCCTGGTAGTAGTGCATTGCATTGTCAAGCTGTTCCTTTAACAGTTGTGCATTTTTGGATATCAAATTTTATTTCTTATGCCATTACTATCTTAAAAAACATTGCACCTATTTCTTTCCATATAGTTTTTCTAGGCTACCTAAGAATGAAATCACTAATTTGAGAGTGATGTCATTTGATTTTTTTTGCATTCTTTTCTTCTCTGTTTCTTTGTCTCTCCCTGTCTCTGTCTTCCTCTGTCTCTGACTCTTATCTATCTCTGTCTCTGAGACAGTATACAGTGAAGTTGCCGAGGCTGACTTTGAACTTACAGTCTTCCTACATTGAACTCCTAAGGAGTTGGAATTTAGGAACCCAACACCACGCCCAGTGGTCATTTGGTTTTCAACTAAACTTAAAAAAGGTTCTAAAGTTTTTTAATTAAAAAAAAAAATACATTCATTGTAGAAAACAAAACCATAAAAGTAGCTGTAGTTCTCACCTAAATATAGCCATTGTGGAGTTTATCAGATACTTTCTTCTAATATTTTCTCTGTGCAATTTATTTAGCTAAAATTCTTCTGGGCACAGTGTTCTGCCCTTTCTCCTAGTGGTGCCTCATAATTAGAGGTGACCTTCATTCCATTTGGTAGCTGCAGTGAACACCTTTGTGTGTATGGCCTTTTTTGCATCCTTAGTAATTTCTTTAGAGTGGCTTCCCAGTAACATAATCTGTTATGTCAGACTTCAGGGATGATTCTTATGGTTAGTGATAGACCTGATAAAATTTTTGTGTGTCTGGGCGCAGCATGTGGTGCCAGGGATTGAACTGAGGTCCCTCTGCTTGCCTAAGCAGATGCTTTAGACCCCGAGCTATCTTGCCAGCCCTGACCTGATGAAATTTATTTTCCAAACATTCGTACCACTTCACACTTCGTATAGCAGAATGTGAGAAAAACTTCAAGACAGAAATCATTATGCGATGGGGCCCAAGTGGTAGCTCAGTGGCTTAAGCACCTGCCTGGCAAGCACGGGATCCTAGGTTTGATCCCCGGTACTGCAAAACAAAACAAAACACACTATGTGTGAAATATGGGTTTGTAAAACATGGAAACAATTGGAGCAAGTTTTAGTACTAGATTGGTCATGCCTTTGTTACCTCTAAATAACAGTAATAGACTTAGATTGGCTCTGCATGACCCTGATTGGAGATAGCCTGTCATTGGTGGATGTTTTTTCTACTGTGGTGATACTTTCTATCACCCATACTTTTGGATTTTGACTGAGAACATCTCCCAGGCTTCCCTTGGTGCTGTACCTATTGGATGCATTGACTTCAATAAACCACGAAAAGTTTGCTTTTTAAAAAATTCTTATTTATTTATTTATTTATTTGGTACAGGTTCTCACTATGCAACTCAGACTCATGCAGCTCAGACTCATAGTGAGTCTCTTGTCTCAGCTTTCTCAATGCTGGGATTATAGGCGTGTGCCACCACACCTAGTTTTGGTGGCTAACACTGCATAACACGCCCAGGGTTCTGGGGCCAGTGTAGCGTGTGGTACTGGAGATCGAACCCATGTCCTTGCACTTGGTAGGCAACCACTTAGACTACCAAGCTATCTCTCCAGCCCTGAAATGTTTGCTTTTGACTACATTCATTTCTTAGCTAATTGGAGAGTATTCCCTGTGAGTATGCTCCTGTGAAATGATGGTTAACTACCAGAAAATGAGGCAGGTGTCCTCAAAAGGGACAGTACATAAGTCATAACTAACACTTGAATTTGTACATGTTTAGTGTCTATTCTTCATATTAGTCCCCATAACCTTTATTTTCTTCAGATGCTATTGTCTCTTAAGGGGAGCTAGAATGAGCTTCCTTAAGAGGTAAATAATTTATTATTTCACCCATTACTAGAAGTGGTCCTATAAGATACAATTGAATTTGACATCCCACTCATGATTGCCTATCAGCCCCTGCAGATGTAAGATGAGGAAGGTGGAGACCTGTCTTCTGAAAACCCAAAAACAGTAGGGGGAGAAAAATGAATGAACACACTGTGCAGTGTAGCTGGTGTTAGAAGTTCGTTGCATGTGTATTTTTCTTCAGACTATGAATAAATTTAATAAGCACAGGAAGGAAATGTGGAAAGAGGAACTGAGAATATAAATTTAAGCAGAGCCTGAGGGTCCATGTCAGGGTTCTGGCCACGGGCCACACACTTTACTACCCTCCCAGGCAGTTGACATGATGCAGAGGCCCAGAGGCCCACGTGGATAAGGAGTAATCGGACAAGGGGAAGAGAGGCTGGTTCTTCACAGGGCTGGGAGGAGAGAGGATTTTATTGCGGATTCTTTAATTTTTTTTAAAATTAAATATTTAAAAGTGCATCCTTTTAAATTTTAAAAATTTGTATTTATTTTTTGCAGTATGGAACTCAGGACCCTGTGTCATGATTGTGTATTTTAAAGTAATCAGCAGTGTCTCCAAGTAACCAATGCAAATCAAGTATCAGTGGATTTTTAAAAATAATGTTCTGTAAAAAGTTACTTTATTTAGCTGGGCGTGGTGGCGCATGCCTGTAATCCCAGCATAGTGAGACCCTGTCTCAAAAAGACAAAAAAAAAAAAAAAAAAAAAAGTTACTTTATTTGCATTCAGTACATAGCCAAAGTTAGCCTCAAACTCATGGTGACCCTCCTGCCTCAGCCTCCCTAGGCCTGGGATTATAGGCCTATGCTGCCATGCCCAGCTAAATAACGTTGGCACAGTGCCAAAGCTTATCTCAGGAAAGTAATTCTGTGAAAGCCAAACCAAAATAGTTTAGACAAGTAGCTTTGTGTGGACTCTGTCCAAGGACAGACACTTCACATTCCATGTAGAGCGGCAGACTCGATAGCTTTGGGGATATCACCTAGGAATATTACTTCATAGGAAACAATATTTTTTTCTTGTAATTACTAAGCAGTACCAAGTTCAAGGCCACAAAACTAAGCACAATATTCTTTCCTCGTAGTTAGTGTGACACTGTGTGCTTTAAGTGTCAGCTCACTGAGTGCTACACAAAAAGACATTGCATCTTTTCACTTCAGAGAGCAGAAAAGAAATGAAAGTCATGATGTTTTATGCCTTCACCCAGCATTTGAAAAAGGGGTTGTCTAGGACTAAGTGAATTTGGCTTTACGTGGAGTTTATTCTGGTCAAGATTTTTAAAATGTGACCAACAGGCATTATCTTTGGTCCTAGTACAAGGATGGTTTAAACTTAAAACATGTACTTCAGATTTGTTTTCAGTAGGTACTTTGTGCATCTGTGACACCTGTCTGGTTCTTGTAGGTATGTATGTTTGTGACACCTACCAGTGCCTGGTGACATTACACAGTGTTGATGTCTCAGAGTCAATGCCCGAGAGGCGGGGATTAATCTGTGTCAGTAAAGGTTTCCCTGGGAGGTGGTTCTGAGGCTGGGATCAGTGGGGTGCATAGGTCCTTGCCAGCTATAGCGTTTGAAACAAGCGAGGGTGGGCAGAGAGCAGTGCATGTGCAGAGATAATTTTGTGGCTCGGCATTCTGTGTTAGGGAGCGCTGGGCAGGCTGGCAGAACTGCAGCTGAACAGGTGACAGGTGAGCTACAGCTGAGACAGGAAGGAGGGGAGCACTCAGCGTGGTGTGCTTGAGGAGGCTGGAACTGGCGTGGCGGGGAGCTACTGGTACACAGGAGTTGAAGCCAGACAGACCCGTGCCACACTCACCTCGTGTTTCAGGGAGATTATTGTGCATGCAGCCAAGAGGAAAGGTTGCTGGTGGAAGCTTCTGGAATATCTTTTTTTTTTGAAAGTCGTTTATATAAAATATTTTTTATTAAATGATTTTTTTTGGTCTTTTTGAGACAGGGTCTCACACTAGTCCTCCTGCCTCAGCCTCCCAAGTGTGAGATTATAGACATGCGCCACCATGCCTGGTTCCAAATAAATGATTTCTAAGTGTAACGATTTTTATTCTGACAAATAAAGACAGAAATGGAGAGGACAGTGAAATGTTAATTCTCTGACATTATTTTAGTAAAAATAATAAACACTTCTGAAATAATAAATTTCTGCCAATTGGAAAAAAGAAACCTTAATTACATTATGGAGCACTGTCCATAGCATATGATTATAACTAACCATTGCTGTTCTAAATCCTAAAATCAAATAATTTAAAGCAGTACTTTATTGTCGTCATCATAGTGTGGGTTAGGAATTGAAGAAGGGCTCTGCTGGTCCCTCCCCAGGTGTGGATGCACCCCACATTTATGTAGAATTATAATTTGCTAATCAAAATAACAAAAAATAACTATCTCAATAAATGCAGAAAAAGGCTGAAAAAAAATCAGCGTTGCCTCCTATTTCCCTCACTGAGTCTGGGAAGCAAGAGACCATGTGCAATTATACACAAATACAGGGTACAGTATTATATGCATGTACACATATGTGTACACTTAAATATGTATATATATGCATGTATGCAGCATAAAATAATTGACTCAAGAAAGTTAGCATCCATTACCTTCTTTACCTATCTTTCTTAAATAGCGAGGCATGTAAGACTTACAGTTGTGATCTGAATTATTACATTATTACTGTAATTGCTGTGGTCTCCCCGCTGTGCGATGGATCCCAACATCTGTTCCTCCTGCCTCTCTGAAGCTCTGTATGTTTCAGTCAGCAGCTCCCTATTCCCTACCTCCCCAGTCTCCAAGCCCCCCAGTAACCATCATTCTTTCTTTCTTTCTTTCTTTCTTTCTTTCTTTCTTTCTTTCTTGCTTGCTTGCTTGCTTGCTTGCTTTCTTGCTTTCTTTCTTTCTTTCTTTTTTTTGGTGGGACTGGGGGATTGAACTCAGGTCTTTGCATTTGCCAGGCAAGCACTTATTCCACTGAGCTATCTCCCCAGCCCCCATTCTGCTTTCTACCTCCATGAGTTCTAGCTTTACATATTCCTCATGTGAGTGAAGGCATGCAGTACTAGAACACTTTTCAGGAGATAATTAGGGTGACTGTTGGTGTGTCATTAAGCATTGCCTTAGGATTAAGTCAATGGCAATAGATTTAGACACAATAAGGCCTCTGTGAGAGGTCTTTAGGAGAAAGAAGTGATACAACCTAGTGATATAGTAGATGTAGTTGGTAAGGGGAAGGGAGAAATAATGGTAAGGGGTACATAAATGGGGTGGCAGGGCTGTGAGAAGTATATCAATTTGCTAGGGCCACTGTAAAGTGCTACAGATGAGGTGGCTTACATGACAGTTTCAGAGGTCGGAGGTCTGAGGTCAGGTTGCTGGCCAATGCATTTTCTTTGTGAAGCCTTTCTCTTTGTCTGATAGGTGAACATCTGTCTCTTCCTATGGTCTCTCCTCTGTATGAGTCTGGGTCCAGATTTTCGCTTTTTATATTACATCAAGTGTATTGGGTTAAGGCTAAGATGACCTTACTACTTCATCTTCTCCAATGACCGATGCCCAAGGATAGTTACATTCTGCAACACGAGAAGTTAGTACTTCAACAGATAAGTTTCTGAGGGATACAGTTCAGCCCATAAGAGGAAAGATGAGTTTGCTATCTGTGGAGTTGGAAGTGCCTAAGGGATACCTAGAGAAGTGGTTCTAAAATGTAGACATGTGAGAATACAGAAAAGAAAAGAGCTTCACATTTTGTATTTAAAATCGCTGGAGTGGAAAGGTATCTTGGCCAGTAATAGCTAACCTTAGCTTATTGTAAGAATCACTTGGGGGCCCGGCAGGATGGCTCAGTGGTCTAAAGCGCCTGCTTAGGAAAGCTTAGGCGGCTGCAGGGACCGCGGTTCGATCCCTGGCACCACATGCTGCGCCAGCCCTGCCCTCGGGGCAGGCTGAGCCGGCCATAAAAATAAATAAATAAAACAAACAAAAGTTCTGAAACAAGAAAAAAAAAAAAAAAAAAAGAATCACTTGGGGTTGGGGAACTTTTGAAACGTGAAGTGTTCCGGGGGTCGGGGGGTGGGGGCTCCATTAGTCTGACTCAGCATTTGAGAGAGGCCAGCACAGAGGCCAGATTTGGGAGGCCTGGTTTAGAGTGAGTGTGGTGTGCAAGCTACCGAAGCCATCATGAAGAATGGTCCTGATCATTCAAGTGGTGGGAGGCGAAGGAGAGTAGGAGCGAGGTGGGTTTTGCAGGGCATGCCTGTAATCCCAGCACTCTTGGAGACTGAGGCCGGAGGAGTTTGAGCCCATCCTGAGCAATTTAGTAACTCAGCAAGATCCTCTCTCATAATAAAAACATGAAAGAAAGAGGTGGGGCTACATCTCATTGCACAGGCCCTGGGTTCAGTCCCCGGTGCTCCACAAAAGAAAAATAAAGGAAAGAGAACAGGAGGAGGAGAAACGGGGGGCGGGGGGCTCCAGGAGCTTCTTGCCTGACACCAACAGATACGGGGCTTTTTGAGGAAGAGGTGAGATGAGGAATGGGAGAGGGCAGGGACAAACGACAGCATTAACGGCTGCTATTGGGGGCTTAGGGAAGACTGGAATGCTCTGATTAATAGTGACAGTTTTACTTTGTTTTAAAATTTTCTCTGTGAATGAGACAGAACAGGCCATTTTGGAGGCCCATCAGGATGTGGAGGCGTCAACGGACAGACGTGCAGAAAGGGATGTGGGAGGCAGCTGGCTGGGAGGAGGGGAGCTCAGAGAGATCTGGGGTGATTAGGTTGGGCCCTTGGAGAACTGGGGTTGGATACAGCTGAGGAGAGGGAGGTGTCAGGGAGGAGCAGGAAGCTGGGTCATTTGATGTTCTAGGGCAAATTTAGTGTATGTGAGTGCAAACAGCTGTACGGATGTACTCTTCCAGTTAGGCAAGCCGGGAGGTTGAAATGTCACAGGGCAGTTCTGGGTGACCAGGGGCCATGTGGAGCAGTCAGCTGAGGAAATAACTAAGAGGTTGGACCATAAGATGTGTTGAAATTGCCCCTCAGAGCAACTTGCTTATTGACTGAGTCGTTTGGTGGAGAAAGATGGAGAGTGGGGTGGGGGATTTATTAAACAACTTTGGCTGTCTCTTCCAGTTCATGATTGAGCACAGTGTCACTTTCTGGGTCAGTGCCCTTTCCTCCCACGAATAGACTTGCTTTTAATCTAAAGAATAGGGCAGTCTGGAAAATAGCCACTAAACAATCCCATTTTTATTGATTCTCTTGTAATTGTAAATGTTTGACAGATTATGGCTTCTTTAGATGCCTTGGGAATCCACTAATGCATACTTCATAGAGTTCACCCAGGGTCAAGAACTGAGCACCTTGGTCAGAAAGTGCTTTTGTGTCTACTGCTGGCTCCACCCCACAGCTGGATGTGAGGCCCATAGTTGGCAATTAGGACAGGAAGGAGAGGAGTTGCTTAAGTTCTTTTTAAGGTAACATTAATTGGATTCATCTTTTACCACATAGTAAGGGTCATGGTTATTATATTTGCCATTTGGGGTTTGGCATCTAACCTCTTTATTGTGGATTGGTTGGTCCTGGGCATTTTCAGATTTAGTTTTGTGGTAGGATGTTTTGTCTGCAGTTTGTATCTGTATTTGGAACTGGAATGAAGTACAGTTTTCTATACTAGGATCACCTCCCAAAAGACCCCAGAAAGGATTATAGGAGCACATTTTACATTCATATTTGAATATTTTCTTATATAGGAAAGCAAAAATTCAGTCCTTACCTGGAATATAAAAAATGACAATTTATTCATTTTTGTTTTGGTGTTCCTGGTGCAGTAGATATGGATATTAGAAGTTATCTTGGTTTTGAACTTGCTTCTTTGGGAAGTATGGCTTTGACATCATGTAAAGCTTAATAATGATACAAGAAAATTAAACAGTGACATGTTAGAACTTTCCTGAAGCTCCCAGCTGGATCCACTGGTCTGCCTTGTATGGTCTGGGAATTCCCCTTTCTATTGGCTGAGATTTCCTTCTTCTTCCCGTCTCTTTCTTTCCTTTTTCTCTTGGCAGTCTCTTCCAGGTTTCTCCATTTTTCTTACCAGCTACTTCAAAGTTTCTCCATTTTTCTTACCAGCTACTTCAAAGGATCAAGTGTGGATGAATAAGCGCTTCAGGTGATTTATTTCCTGAGATTTGGTGTTATTTGATACCTCTCTCTTCATCCTACCACAGTCAAGATAGCATCCTCTTCTTCAAAGGACAAGTTTGGACTTGAATGAGAAAATGTGATTACCCTTGGCTCATTTTAATCTCAGCCATTGATTTGGTCTTCTCACTTTGTTTCTACTGTTTTGGACAACCAGGAGATGGAGCGCATGTGGACATATGTCTATTTGTGTTTAGCGCAGTAGTTTAGCAAGCGTTGCATAAGACATCAGTTCTCAGCGTTCACTGTGCCTCAGAAGCACCTACGTGCCATGTATTTAAAATGTCGAACCAGGTCTGTTCATACGGATCAGGTTCATCTGGGAAGGCTCCTGGACAACACATTTTTAACAAATCACTGGTAGGTACATGTTTTTCAAGAAACAGCAGATCTGAGGATTTCATTTCTTATACTTTTCTATCTCATTGCAACTTTCGAAGTCAGATCTGTTTGAAATGGTGATTATATAAAACTTTGTTTCATTACAGTATGTTCTCTGTGCCTGAAACTAAAATATGAGCAGGGGAAATGCTTGCGTGGTGTCATCATATTCTGTACTTTAGATGCCATTGTTTGGTGATCCAATGACTGAGCTGTAGTGTTCTCTGTAACTAGTGGAAAGGAGTTGTAAAGGGTCTTTGAAATAAGAATAGTAAGGAAGAAAAAGAAAAGCAGCTCATCACATCTCTGTCTTCATCAGCTTGATCATTCTCATCGAGTTTGATAGATCCCATCTGGTTACTTTTAGTCAGCATGATTGAAACTACATAGAAAAGAAGATTTGTGGCACGTGACTTGCCCAAGGACTTCCTGGCTGGCCTTGGAAGCTAATGAGCTTCCTGTTATTGAAATGATCCAGCAGATACTGCTGAACAGAGATTCTGCGGTGATTAAATGAAGCAGGAGATAAGTGGAACTGGATAAGCCTGGGAAGTATCCTTTTAATCACGAACTGCTATAAACTTTATGAATATCACATGTAAGAGTTCTAGGACACTCTCCAAATAGCCAACACTGAAATAAGACTAAACTATAGTTGATTGGTTATTAAAACCAAACACAGGGGCCCGTGAGATGTTTCAGCGGTCTAAAGCACCTGATCAGGAAAACTTAGGCAACTGCAGGGACTGTGGTTTGATCCCCAGCATGACATGCTATACCAGCTCCACCTCCAGGACAGGCTGAGCTGGCTATAAAAAAAAAAAAAAAAAAAAATGAACAAACAAAACACAGATAGACACCCCAACCAACATGCACATACACCCAAATGACAAATGTCAGGCTAGTTTTGGATTGCCTTTGAAGTTTATTATTTGCAGGTGTACAAATCTCAAACTTTGGTTTGCAGTGTTTCTAGAAGTGAGGCTCTCTCTTGAACTGTCTTTGATGATCTGATGTTTTTATACTGGGTCTACCGTGAATTTGGAAAGTCCTGCAGAATCGCTTCTTGAAAGGTCACAGGGATACTGGATACTGCAAAGTGAATTTTTTCCTGATATTCTATGCTCTTGTTCTCTGTCTAGGGTTGGCCTTCAGAAGTCTGTCTCTCAAAGGAGAGGGAAAGTCATGACAGTTAGTGAAAGTTCAACCAGGCAAGGGGAGGTTTGAAAGTGTGAGGGGCTGGAAAGATAGCTCCGTGGCACAAGTGCCTGCCTGGCAAGGGCAAGGTCATGAGTTTGAACCCTGGTCCTGCCAAAAAAAAGAAAAAAAAAAAAAGTGTGCTGCCTAGGATCTGAATTTTTATTTCTGACTAAATTAGGGAGTAAAATCTACGGTTTCCAGTTCAAGAATATTGTGCTAAAAAGAAAACCCCAAAACCAAAGAACAAAATACTTATATCTGATGTGGGTTTTGATATCACTAAGAAGAGAAGTAGTAATGACCAAATGTTACCAACTTGGTCTGCTTTTTCTTGGTCTCTTTTGTCTTTTTTATTATCTTGAAAAGCCTAGTAAATTTTAACATTTCCCGGTAATTGTCAGTGCTTGTAAATTTTAATGTGCTTTAAGATAGATGACTTTGGTTCCTGTCCTATTTTCCTGGTCATCTTCCTTCAACTACTCAGAATAGTAGTTCCCAAGAATCAAAATGGAGGCCAGATGTGTGTCCAGAGACCCCAGCTGGTCCTCTGATTTTCTGCTTTCTGAGATATCAATGGAAGATGGAGACCAGGACACCAGGGACAGCCACTGGTAAATTCTTCATTATTTTTGCCTGTTGTCTTCTTGTAGAATTTTTTTTTTAAATGTGTTTGGTACGGGGTCTCGCTACGCAGCTTGGACTCATAGTGATCCTCCCGTTGTCAGCCTCCCCAGCTCTGAGACTACAGAGGTGCACCACCGTGCCTGGATTCCTTCTTGTGGATTTTAAATGAAATCTCTGTGTATTTTTATTCTGTGTTGTTAGATTCTGCCATTTAAGTGCATTGCTTTCTCATAACTTCCGAAGCCTTTGAATGCATTGCATATAGGTTTGTGGATACTGCACATTTTCTTTCAATTTTGACTTTTAAAATGAAATTTTTTATATAAAGTGTTCACCATAATTTACTATGCACTTACATCTGTACCCACCTAGATCTCTTTCCTTGATTATGAAATGAAAAATAGAAATGTATAAAATATAAACTACATAAATATGAGGAGAAATGAAAAATTCTCAAACAAAAATTTCAAATCATATAATAAACCCATTTTCATAATAAACTTGCATTATTATTTTAAAGTATAGGAAAAATAATCCAAATACTCACGAACTAGAAATATTAGCTGTTAATATTTTTGGTGTGTCTTTTCATACATTCATCACACTAATCTATTAATTGTCAAACAACCTTTCCTACTATAAAAGTGATTCATGGGCCTGAAGTGTGCCTCTGTAGTAGAGTTCTTGCTCAACATATGTGAGACTCTCAGTTTTATCACCAGAACTACAAAAAATGAAAGTAATTTATATATATATATATATATATATATATATAATTTAGAACTATAGTAAAATATAGAAAGCATTAATTAAAATAGATCTAAAATACTTACATCAAGCTGAACAAAACCATATTTCTTTATTCTATAATTTATAGTTATATATAAACTCATGCTTTTTTTTTTTTTGTCTTTTTGAGACAGGGTCTGGCTATGCAGTTCAGGCTGGCCTTGAGCTGACTTTTGTAGCCCAGGCTGGTCTCAAACTCGCACCAGTCCTCCTCCTGTCTCAGCCTCCCGAGTGCTGGGATTACAGGCATGCGCCACCATGCCTGGCTACCCAAGCTTTTTAAAAATGAAAAAAAAAAAATGACATGAGTATATATTGGCCTGTGTATATATGTGCATTTACACTTAAGAATAGTCAAATATTTTATGCCAATAAGAGTGGTATAAAATTTGGTGTGAATTTTTAAAACATTTGATCTTTCTGTTTTTGGAATCTGCCACTAATTCTGGGACATTATAATGCATTGTCTCTCCTCCACCCAGCTAGTTAGTTGTGGATCTTCATTTAGGTGCTTGTAGGACTTCCCCACTGTTCTTCCTGCCTCTGAATGTCACTTTTGCATTTCTTCTCTTTGTCTCTGTTCTCTGTCCTATGGAATTTCTTTTCTTTCCTTCTTTTTTTTTGTTGAGACAGGGCCTCACCTTGGAGCATAAGCTCGTTTCTCACTCCTAGCAGTCTTTCTGCCTCAGCCTCCAGAGTGCTGGGATTATAATTGTGTGCTACTTCCACTTCCAGTGTAATTTCTTTGGAACAGTGGTTTAGTTTATTAATGGTTTCTGTAATTTACCCCATCTTCTGTATTACTCACCGATTGAGTTTCTAATTTGAAATACTGATTTTGGTTTTTAGAAATCCTTGAGTTTCTAAAATGTTGCTTGATATTTTAAAGTATATAATGTCCTCAGCCCATGTCCACCTTAGTTGAAATATTCAGTTTGAGATTATGGGGTGTCTATGTATATGATATGAATTTAGGATCCTGATTTATTGATGGTTGGTATCTTGATATAAATATTCAAGGGAATCTTATCTACCACTTTCCTTACCATCTCCTCATGTGACATGGTCAGTATTTTCTCCCAACTTTACCTGTTGACTTCCCATCTTCTTGCCGGGATCTTTGATTTGACTTCCAGTTTTCCTTCTGATTTTTGCGTGTAAATGTCAAAGCGAAGTTATCTGGAGGTGGGATATTACCGTTGATCAATTCAGGACTCATACCTCCACTGATTTCTTAACATATTCTTCCATGTTTTCTTGGGATATTCATGCCTTTTGCTAACTTGACCAGACATTTACAAAAGTAGGAAATGTGCATGTACATTTGTGCATGCATCCACACAACCAGCAGTTGTAGATGCTTTTGTACTGGAGGGCTTTCAGGGTGTTCTGCCCTTAGCATTTTTAGAAGAGAAATCTACATGCCCTTGTGGAGATATCTTCTTCTAAACTGTTGCTTATCTCTATAGTGTAAGTATCTTTAAGCAGAGATGCTAGGTCAAAGGATATAATTAGCTGTACTTTTGGTGTATGTGTACATTTTTTTTCAACCCATATTATTTTTAAAAATAAAAACAAACACCAGTGCTGGGTACTGAACCACAATCTTCATACTAAGCAACTTCCCTAGCCCTTTTCAAATATTTTATTTTGAGACAGGGCCTTGTAAATTAATTGGTGAGCTGTCCAGCTGGGCTACAACATGGTGATCCTCCTATCTCTTCTTCCCAAAGTGCAGGGATTGTAGGTATCCAGTCATACCTGGGTCTTGACTGCTTTTTTAAAAATAGATATTACCTAACTTATCCCGAAGAAATAGAGTAGTTGTGTCACATTGCAATCCTCAGTCACAGTACTCAAAAGTAGAACATGGTTCTTTAATAGGTACCATATATTTAGAAAAAAGATGAACATGTTGAAGGAAATGACATTTTATTGTCAAAAGTTGCATTTTTTCTGATAAAAGAGTTAATTTTTTTCTTATGTTCACTGATCACTTATATTTCTCATAAGTTTTCTGTGTATGCTTATTTTTCTAAAGATGCTCATTTTTTTTAAATTTTATTTATTTATTTATTTATTTTATTTTATTTTTTTTCTTGTTTCACAGCCTTTGTTTGTTTATTCACTCATTTTTATGGCCGGCTCAGCCCACCCTGAGGGCAGGGCTGGCACAGCATGTGGTGCCGCGGATCGAACCGCGGTCCCTGAAGCCGCCCAAGCTTTCCCAAGCAGACGCTTTAGACCACTGAGCTATCCCGCCGGGCCCCCTAGATGCTCATTTTTAAGTTTCTTTTTGTGTATAAATAACATAGCTCTTATTTTTAAAACTTAAGTTATGAAGATTTTCTTATATGCTATAAAATTTTTTCTATGTGTACATTTTTTCTCAAAATGTAAAGTGCTCATGTTTAGGTAGTTATCTTTATCAGTATGTTGTGATTTTTGCTTTGCTCTTATGTTAAAATAGGCTCCTTTTATTCAAAGACTATATAAATATTCCTTAATGTTCTCTTTCAGCTCTCTTAAGTCTCTTTCCTTTCTTTCTTTCCTTCTTTCTTTCTTTCCTTCCTTCCTTCTTTCTTTCTTTCTTTCTTTCTTTCTTTCTTTCTTTCTTTCTTTCTTTCTTTCTTTCTTTCTTTTTTGTGGAACTGGGGATCAAACTCAGGACCTTGACTTGCCAGGCAGGCACTTATGCCCCTGAACTATATCCCTGGCCCCTAAGACTCTATTTTTCATATCAACTCATAAAGCATAAAAAGTTTGTTTATGTAATATAAGGATTTTATGTCACTGTATAGCACTATGGCTTTACTTGAGTTGCTTGCCTGTGCAACTACTTAGAGGTGTGATTTGAATAAAGCCAGGTTAAGCCGGGCATGGTGGCGCACGCCTGTAATCCCAGCACTCGGGAGGCTGAGGCAGGAGGATCGATGTGAGTTCGAGACCAGCCTGGGCTACAAAAGTGAGCTCAAGACTAGCCTGAACTGCATAGCGAGACTCTGTCTCAAAAAGACAAAAAAAAAAAAAAAAAAAAAAGAATAAAGCCAGGTTATTTGGAGAGTTTGTGTGTCTGTTGAGTTTGTTTCCTTTTGCAAATGGAATTGCTATATCATGGAGTAGGGAATGTAAATATTTATACGGACAACAGTGAGCTGGAGGATTGAAATGCAAGTGAATGTGAAGGGAGAAGAAATGATTAAGGGATGCACTAAGGCAGTAGATTAACTATAACGCTTGAAGTTTAAAAAAATACATGTTTGTGATACATAATAAATACATTTGTCATGGGGAGTTGGTATAGATGCCTATCAAATGATGATCCTGCCTGGAGTTGTCTTCCTTCAATTAGTCATGTTTCTTTTCTTTTTTCTCTTAGTGGGCTTGGGGAAAAGAACGTGTGGGATTCATTAGAAAGGGCCTTGCAGTGTCAGGATTTAGTGTGTTGAAGAAAGGAAGGACACTGTCACTTTGTGTCTTGTGCAATGTAGCCTTTTGCATGCATCAACAAATGGATATTCGCTGGCCAGGAAGTAGTTAAGTTGTGTTCAAATATTCATTCTTTGGGTTGAGATAATTGTTTAGTTCATTTCTCATTCTCATAGATCCCATGTCGTAACTTCTGCTTCTGTTATTCAACAAACCTTGGTTGCACATTCCTGATATGCCAGGTTCACTGAGCAATAAGATAAAAAAATAATTATGATGATGAATTTATCTTCAAGAAGCTCGAAGTCCAGTAGTTACTTTACAAGTGAATAGAGTTTATTATGATTACTGTTATTGCGTCTGTACATTGTGCTTGTCTTTGTACCCTTACAAAAGACACTAGCTTTGTACAAAGTACAGAGGTGACAGCACGTAAGCGTACAAAATCAATGCTTGTTGATCATGAATGTGGCTGATCATGAAAAAAGAGATTTCTAAGACTTCAGCTGTGTCTTAGAGGAGTTAATTTTGTGTCTTAGAAGAGATCATTTTAAGATAGCACTTAAATCAGTTAAAATGAATACCAACCATGAAGAGACATAATATTTTCTAGAAACTCCAAGTAATTTGTTGGTAACTAATGGGAGAATTTTCTAATGCATAAGGCACAGGGCAGATCAGGGGAGGTCTGACAGATTATGCAAAAGAATCTGAAGTTGGCCTCTTCCTTCCTAATTCTTAATAATGGAAAGGATTTCCACAGCTTTGTTAGCTGGTCATGGGAGGTTAAGCTGGAGAGGGACAAAAAAGTGAAATAAGATTAGAGAGAGCACTTTTGCAATTGTTCAAGGGAGGTGACCTAAACTAAGCAAGAGACAACAGAGGTTGGAGAGGAGATAATAGATTGAAATATATTGAAAAGAGTAATCAGCAGGATTTCACAATAAGCTCAGTATAGAAAAGTAGTAGTAAGTTCAATTTGAGCTATCTTTAAGTTAGAGGTCTTTATGTGCTACATGGGTCAGTTAGAGTATTGGAATATGTTTGGAAATGGAGGTGCATAGCTGAGACTCATCAACTTCTAAGTACCCTTGGAATTCAGGGATGAGGTTAAGATTGGCCTACTGACAGTGATCAGAAGTAGAATAGAAATGATTAAACAAAGAACTCAGGAGTGGACCAAGCTTTCTCAACCATTGAAGAAAGAGCATACTGCAAATATGCTTGAGAAGGAGCTATCAGAGAACTGGATAAAAGCCAAGAGACTGTGGCATCATGAATCACACAGGGGAGAAAGACAGTGACTAATGATGTACATGCCACTAGTACACTGTGTAAGAGAAGGACAGAAAAATGCCCTTGCTGTCAAGGAAAGTGATCTTGTCCTCAAAGCTTTGCGGGGTGGGTACAGAAGCTATGATCTGTTTTGTAAGTATGCAAAAACCAGCACAATTTTTCCAATATTTTTAGCTTTTAGATAGAACATAAGGGGTATGGATAGAGGGGAGGAAGATGAAGTTGAGATAAGGAAGTACTTTTCAGTTTTTAAGAGGCATTTTAGTGTGCTTATATTCTGAAAGATGAGGAGGGGAGAATAAAACTCAAATCATGGAACAGAGAATAATTAAATAAAGTAAAGTGTAGTTCAAAAGTAGTCAGTGGTCAAGTGGCTTCTAGGATGGATGGGAGAAGTGTCTTGTAAAGTCAGTGTTGCCCAGAATTGGTGACTTTGACTACTGTGAGGAGGCTCAGGTTATTGACACAAGCATTTTTTAGATGTTTGTAGGAGCAAAGAATTATAACAGTTCCCTCAGCATGATAGTGGTGATTGTGCTCTCCAACAACAATGAATTTTCCGTAAAGTCTGACTTATTAGGGTAAACTTTACTGAAATAGTAAACATGTCTCTGATACTACTAATAGTATATGAAAATTACATGTCTATCACAACAGTGGCCAAAGGTAATGTAAATAAAGTTACTTTGAGTTATTGCTGTTTAGCCTTTCTCTTTCCTTTACATTCTTGTCTGTGTAAGCCAAATAAGCATGAAATAGAGTCTAAAGCTTTGGGAAAGAATTTCTAATGTATGGGATCTAGTATTTCACCTTTGCTTCCACCAAGTTTTGTCTGGTTTTCATGCTTCAGGTCTCTTGGAAGGTGTATAGTCAGGGTTTTACTAGAGAAACAGATATAGCACAGATATATAAATATATAAGAAATGACAAGATTGACTTATGATGGTCAGCCAGAGTTGGATAAGGAAGTGTACAGAGAGTCTGCATACTGGAAGCTGAAAGGCTAAATATAAGGTATGGAACTCAGTGTGGTTCCGTGCAGGTCTGTATCAGGAGGCCAGTAGGTTTGCACCAGAAGGCTGAAGAGTCTACACTGAAAGGCTGAAGAATACAAGATGAAAGTCAAAGAGGATGCATTGAAGCCAGGATGATGTCCAAGCCAGAGATGAAGACGAGCTCCTCTGAAGAATAGACGCTATTTGGTCCTTCCTCATTTCCATTTTATACCCTCCAGGTAACCAGTTGACCCAGAGTGGATTCTCTCCACCCTAGAGGGCAGGCAGTATCTCTATGGCAGATACTACTAATATCTGCCATACCCTAGGGTATAGAATTGCTGAGATGCCTTAGTTAAGTGTCTAAATTTCTCAAGTTGGTGCAATCAACCACTATATGAATATTTTTTTCACCACAAAATAGTCCTTTATTTATATCCTTCTTTTTTGTTTCATTCTGTCAGAGATGGGTGTGCCATTGCTATTAGAGAAGCTATATTTGGAGGGTCTTTAAAGGACCTTTTCATGCTAGTTTAAATATTGTAGGTACTTGAATTCAGCAAAATCACCCAATGTAGACAGACATCCATAGGGCTTTAGGCTTTGAGCGGACTTAACTTTGTGGAGTCTGACCCATTTTTATGGACAGTTATCATTGCTCTATTCTATTAATTTGATGGGGAAAAAGTTCCCAGCATTACTTGTGGTTTCTCTTAGATACTTCCTCTTAGTTCAATGAGAAGAAAGGTTTGTATTAATATTGTTTAGACAAGATATCTTGTCTGCATCTTGTTCTTTGAATAAGTACCACGAAGACAACACTATGTAATATATTGGTTATTGTGACTGTCCTACTAACCTGTTTTGAAACTGTCCCATTGCTATTTTTTCTCATTAAAATGAATAAGAAATTTTTAAAAAATCAACTGCTACAGATGATGTTCCTCCTAAAGAGGAGCCTTCTGACCCGACCACAATGCATTAGCCCTGGGACACTGTGCTCACTCTGTGGTTGCCTTGTTGCCACTGTGTTTAGTCTCGAATCTCAAAGAGTAGTTCACCTTACCCATCCCCCTCCCTCCAAAGAGAAGAGACTTTCCCACCAGGTAGAAAACCTCTTCTTAGAGCCATCGATGGCCCTCTCTTTTGGTTTGTGGTTTCCTCTATTGAGGCAGTTACCTGAGGAATACCTAGAGGATGCATTCCCAGATGATTTAGTGCTACTCTGACATCCTCACTCATGCCATTCTTTCCTTAGGCCACCCATCTGCACCTACAAACTGTCTTACATTGGACAATTCTAGCTTGCCCACTACGTTCCTTCCTTCTTTGCTTGAGACTGCATTTTGTGGTTTAAACATTTTGCTATTGATTTCTCAGGACCCAGGGATTCCTACTCTAAGTGGACTCCAGATGACCTGCCTACATTCCTGGACTTCCTCATCTTCATATGCAAATTAGGATTCCTGGAAGTAACACTGCTTATTTGAGAAAGTAGTTACTCACGCATAGGGCTTTAGACTTTGGGCATTCTCATCTTCGTGGAGTCTGACCCATCTTTATCGACAGTTATCATTGCTCTATGCTGTTAATCTAATGGGGAAAAAAAATCCCAGCATTACTTGTAGTTTTAAATCCTTGGCTTTATCTTACTTTGGTTTAGGGTTAAGGTAACATATCTTGCCCTCAAAAAAGTGGTGGGCTTTGCAGCATTTCCACCCCGCTATTAGTGGGGTGACAGTTAGTGGGGGTTACATTGTGTGACAGTTTTCCTAGTTTTAAAGAGAAGTTTTTCAGAAATTTGTTCTCATGTTGCATCATACTTCTGCTTTTTCTTCGTGTGTGTGGTGAACTTTGACACTCGGTGAATATGGTCTGATAAATTAAATGGTTATTTTGCCCCAAGATTATATATAATATATATATATTCTGTGATGTATTATTGTGCAGAAAATATAGGCTTAGAAGTAAGTTTAAAAATTATTTTCTCAAGGGAATGGGTTTTTCTAAAGAAAGTATAGTTGATAATTCTAATAATATTTTTTTTTAAAGTAAACTTATTGTGACAGTTTCTGTTCTATCAATGGTCGTATTTAAAGTGTCTGTGGAATTGAGTACATCTGTGCTATTTTAGTTTTTAATCAGCTGAAATATCACTGTTACAGTGCTGGAGATATAGCTGAATGGCATAAGTGCCTGCCTGGCAAGCACAAGGGTCTGAGTTCGATACCTGGTACTGCCAAAAGAAAAAGAAAAGGAGAAAAAAAAAATTAGTGGTATTGCAAAGTGAGCTACAACACTAGAAGAAATTTAAGACCATTTTTAAAAAAAACATTAATATTCCCATTTAAAGTGTCGACTTTCTAAGCAAACAGCCTGTATTAAAAGGTGATGGCTATATTCATGAATTTTTATCGATCTTATATCCAAAGAATTTTAGTTAGCTATTCATGTATTCTTCAAGTAGTTATATATCTTATATCTTATTTTTATTTTATTTTTAAAATTTTATTATTATTATTATTATTTTTTTTTTTGGTCTTTTTGAGATAGAGTCTTGCTGTGCAGTTCAGGTTGGCCTTGAGCTCACTTTCGTATCCTAGGCTGGTCTTGAACTTGCACTGATCCTCCTGCCTTAGCCTCCCAAGTGCAGGGATTACAGCTATACACCACCATGCCTGGCTATATATTTTATTCTTCAAACTGAATTGTAGGGGCTGGGCAGATAGCTCTGTGGCACAAGTGCCTGCCTGGCAAGTGCAAGGTCATGAGTTTCAACCCTGGTCCTGGAAAAAAACAAAAAACAAAAAACAAAAAACAAAAAAAACAACCTGAATCGTGAGTATGGTTTTAATCTATCTGCTAAGTCAGGAACTTTCCATGCCTGTCTTTGGAGTGGAAGGAAGCCAGTGGTTAGGTTTAGGTTTTTTTTTTTGTTGTTTTTTTTTTTTTAGGTTTAGGTTGTTCAAGAGATCTTCTGGTATGATCCATCTTTTACTTCTTGTTTCTGTATCATTTCAGCAAATGATATCCAGGCCTTGCGACGTGGGATTTTTCACACAGAATAGTGCTGGGAGGGGTCAGAAATGAATCTAGAAGGAAGAGACAGACATGACCATGGAATTTTCCTAGGCCAGCTAATGACATGTAGATTTATAAACCACTTGGATGTTCTTTCTGTATGACTTAATGTGGGAGTCAGGTAATATACATTTTTATATTTGCCTGAGAATCATTTTAATATACTCCCATTATGTCTCAAGTATAATGTTGTTTCTGTCATATTTATAAGGTTCTTCATTGAGACTCTGTGTGTTTCTATGTGTCTATCCCTAAATAAATGCCACATCACCTTCATGACTGGGTTTTGTACCTGCCTGCCCTCTGGCAGGTCATGTTCTCCTTTCTGTTCTTTCCATTTGTCTTGGCTGTCCTGGTCCTTAGCATTTCCATTTGAGATTTAGGATCAAGTTTGTCTGCAGACTCTTGGATTTTGAACACAGTTAACTTGTTTGATTGCAATAAAGGACAGGTTTTACTCTCCTTTTCCATTCCTTTCATATTATTTGTTGTCATATCTTAATGAATGATGACCTAGAATGTCCAGGTCTATGTTGAGTAGCAGGACTCATAGTAGGATTCCTGTTATGAATAAAAATATTTTTTTTGCTAAGAAATCTATTCCCTCTTTAAGCAGTATTATTTAAAATACCTCATAACTTCCATGTATTTGGTTTTAACATATTTTAAATATTTTTTATTTTTATTTTTTATTTTTCTTTTTCACATTTTTTATTAGTACATGTTTGTGGTCCACAATGATACCATTCCTTGTTGAGAATGGATAAATACACATAATGCATTTCAAGTCTTTTATTTTATCCCCTCTCCCTTCATTCTCCCCCCCCACCTGTTGCTCCCCCACTACAATTATAGATATCAAATAACAATAAATATTGTGGAGGCTGTGGGGACAAAGGAAGCTTTTTACATTGTTAGTGAAAATGTAAACTAGTACTACTATTTCAGGAGCATTATTCTTTTGGGCAAGCTCTGCTCCACATTCCAGTACAAGATGGAGTAGTGGTAGAGCACTCAACCACGGTTGCAACCCTGGGGCTGCTACTTAGCCTGGTATGAGTGCTGCTGGGATTATGGGTGTGAGTCCTGCACCCATCCTGGGACGAATAGCCTGAATGCAATGTAAAGGAGACAGACTTGCTCTGTGAAGCCACTGTTGCTGGCACTCCTCCCATTTGCTCTTGCTCTTTACCACCGCCCTGAACTGCTGCCCTCTGCCATGTGTCCATCTGCCTTGGAGCCAGCTTTGAATGGATCAAAACCTCCACTAACTGTGAGCTAAGTAAACCTCGCCTTCTTTATTTCTGGGTGTTGGGTATTTGTCCTGGCAAGAGAGAAAAGTAATTGAGATAATATTTGAAGTCCTAATTCCCAACATGAAGGTATGCAGAGGTGGAGCTGTTACGGATGGGGTTAATGTCCTTATAAGAGTCCTTGGTCTCTCCCCACTCTTCTGCTTGTGAGGACCCAGTGAGAAGGTGGTAGTGCTACCTCTAATGAGGGCCTTCATTGGAGCTCAACTTTGATGGCATCCTCTTTGCAGGCCTCCATTCTTTAGAAATGTGAGAAATAAATTTTTAAACCACATAATTGATGGCAATCTGTCGCAGCAGTTCAGTGACCAAAAAAGATAGGTAGCCATCAGGTTTTTTGAAAAAGCGGAACTGCATAAGGCGGCCCTCCTGATTGCTCTCTTTGGCCCTGTATTCTATTAAATGAGACAGAGTGGGACAAGACGGACTCTTCTAGCTTCTAGTACTTCTTTCTTTAGTAAGCAAAGCACTCGTTGAACATCAATTGTTTCTAATTCCGATTCGTGTCTCGTATAGATATTTT
The DNA here is from genome assembly GCA_004027025.1 of Myocastor coypus. Lineage (NCBI taxonomy): Eukaryota > Metazoa > Chordata > Mammalia > Rodentia > Myocastoridae > Myocastor > Myocastor coypus. The sequence goes on from PVJA010001871.1 coordinate 27,578, forward strand.
AACACACTTCTTACAAATGGCTAAATGCTATTTGGGTTTCAAAGCCATTTGGAATTTCTATCTTTTTGTTTGTTTTACTTGTATTTTAATTATAGAAATTGGGTGGAAAAGTCTTGCCCATTTGGGCTGATGTCATCCTTATTTAAAAGTCACTTGATGTCCATTTGCAGGATTTGTTAATTGAACCATAGCTTTTCATCTTAATGAACTATTTCTGGATTGAGTTGATCTCAAAGAGTTTAGATCTTAAGGTTTTTTAAGAGGATTGATACAGCTCTCCAGAGAAAAATGTAGTATGTAGAAATTATCTTTTGATAGGTCAAGTCCCCTATATGAACACTGTGAAACCCATTTGTGTCCATATCTTTCTTACTTCTTTTTTAATAACTTAAAAACAAATCTCAGGAGGGTCAGCCAGCTAGCTCAGTAGACTAAAGCACCTGTTTAGGCAGGTGAAGGGACCAGGAGTGTGATCCCCGGTACCACATACCTGCCAGCCCTGCCTCCTGGGTTGAGCTGAGATGGGACAGAGACTGGGCATGGTGGCACATGTCTATAGTGTTGGCATTTGGGAGGCTTAAAACAGGAGGATCACTACAAGTCTAATCTGTGTAGTGAGACCCTGTAGACTCTGTACTAAATACATAAAAAATAAAAAATGGAAAAAGAAGTTTGTGTATGAGTTTTAGTGGCTGTATAGTTGAGCTATGATATGATCTTATGTTCATGAACAGGGTAGCTTCATTCTATGGGTCAATTTATATAATGATGTGGCAGGCATGTTTTGTAACTGTCTTATTTTTGTGAAAACACATTGGGATGAAATTCTATTCACAAATAACATCTTCTTAAGTGCTTTGGTAAATATGTGTGTGTGTGGTTTTTCAATGTCCAAGATTTTTATTTTTTTAATTTTAATTTTTTTTATCCAAAATTTTCAAATGGTACTAGTGTTCTCAGATCTGTTCTTTACCAGTTTGTAGAGTTTTAGTTAGTCTGTGTTGAATAATTGAAAGATGCTGTTCTCAGAAGATTGCTTCTGGTTGTACAGGTGAAATAGCTTTCAATTTGGATTAAAATATAATTCTGTTTGGATTTTTAAAGAAAATATTCTTATCTGTTATGTTGGGTATCAAAAACACAAGAAACTATTTTAAATTGATAATACTGCATACTTTAGGCACTCATCAGAGACTTCAGTCTGGAATTATCTATTTTCTTATTCTATGAAAGGCTATTTGAGGGCAATGATTCATTAAGTAGATGCTCTAGTAGTGGTTTTCAAGTTTTGGCCCCAGGACCAACATCACTGGGGACTTGTTAGGAAATTCAGATTCCTGCCCCTACCCCAGACCTACTGAGTCAGAGACTCATGGGATGGGGCCCAGAAACCTATATTTGAAAACCCTCCAGTGAATTCTGGTGTGTTATCATTTGAGTATCAGTCATCTAAGATGGTAGTTAGCATGCCTGACTTTCAACCCAGGCCCCCTCTGGATCTTTCTTAAAATACAGATTCATGGCTCTCACCGGCTGACTCAGTCAGGCTTGGGTATAGCCCTAGAACTCTGTGCTTTTTCATTTTAGGGTAAAGCTTACTCTATTCTCATCTTGTATTCTGTTCAATAACTCAGTAGTTATAAATGCAGAATTCGCTAATCATTTGTCCCCATGTAGGTCTCTTTAAGGAATTCTCATTTAAGATAAGGGTCTCTCATCAAGATTTACTTCTAAATTACTTAGGGAGACTAAAAATAGAGGTATCTAGACTCTACTAAATCAAAACCTCAGGTTAAATTATGAATAAATCTTGTTTTGGTTTGTGTTAAATGTCACAGGGGATATGCCATCCAAGTTTAGTTACTCTTCTCTTGTTGCTGGGAGAAATACCTGACACTCAAAATAAGGGAAGGAAAGGTTTATTTAGCTTACAGTTACTGGAGGTTTCAGTCCATACAGGGCTGGTTCCAAGGCAGAGAGGCAAATGGCAGAAAACAACCTTTCATGGTGGCAGGCAAGAGCAAGAGAACGGGAAGGGAGAGAGCTAGCAGCAGCTCAAGCAGCTAACTTCTCTTCCTTTCTTACACTGAAATGCAAATTACCTTCCCCAGGGGAGGTGCAGCACCCATTTCCACAATAATCAGTTTCAAGTTCCAGAAGCTGCCTCAGGACTTCATGAGGCTTAGGGGGGATACCTATACACAAACCATAACAACTGTCTTTTTGTCTTTAACTTTTACTGAGTGTTGATAGAGGTAGTAATCACAGTAATATGTTTGTATATTTTGTAACACACAACTCTCACCAAGATTTTTTAGTACAAGGAATCTCTCTGTCTGTCTCTGTCTCTGTCTCTAAGTCTACCTCTATGTCTGTCTCTGTATGTGTATCTCTCTGTCTCTCCAGTTAATATGTAGTGCTTCTGCTTTAGTTTCCAGGGAACTCAAAGTAAAGTGTTGCATTTAATTTTGCTACAACCACTTCCCTTGTCCACTTTAATTCATAACACTTGCTTTTCCCTTTTTTTGTATAACTTCGTGTTAATGTGGCTGAACTTCACTTCAAAGTAGGAGAGGTCAAAAAATTTAAGGAAATGATGGAGTATCTTCCCTTTGTTTTGAAATATGCCTCTTCTTTGGAGAACCTATCCCAACTCTGTGCCAGTGTCCCTGTTTGTCTTCTTAGCCTGACTATGAAAGAGTTAATGTTTCTCAGTACCAGGCACTGACATAGGCAGTAGGGGAAATCTGGTTCATTTTATTTCAAAATACACCATACTTCAAATAAGTACAAACAGCTGCAATGTGGGCTTGGAGCCAAAAGAAATCAGTGTGATGCTATGAACGCCAGCCGAGAGGAGTTCATGTAACATGAATCTGAGAGCAGGCTCCATCCCCAAACCCTCAGACCCCAGCAGGAAGACAGCCTGCATCTCACCCTGGTCACCTCAGCTGCCACCACCCAGAGAAGCTGGAGTAGTTCTTCAAAGAGGTAGCTTTTTCTTTTTTTAACCCCCACTCTATAGCAACCACTTTCCTGCAACAGACTGAATATACCCATTTTTGTCTCTTTCTGCCCTAAACTAAGATGATATAAATGGGGAAATGTAGGAATATAAAAGATTCACAGATTCACCACCTGCTTATTTTATCTCTATGACTTGGGGGATATAAATGAAGGACCATTTTGTAGTGAAAAAGAAATATATCTGTATGTACAAGATAGGATAGATATTCAGCTATTTTCTCTTAGTTCAATGAGATTTGTATTAATAGTATTTAGACAAGATGTCATGTCTGCATCGTGTACGCTGAATAACTACTATGAAGACAATAATGTACAATGTATTATTTATTGTAAGTGTCTTACTAACCTGTTTTGAAATGATCTCATTGCTATTTTTTTCTCAGTAAAAGGAATATAAAGGGGCTGGGGAGATAGCTCAGTAGAACAAGCGCTTACCTGGCAAGTGCAAGGACCTGGGTTCAATCCCTGGTTCCACAAAAGAGAGAGAGAGAGAGAGAGAGAGAGAGAGAGAGAGAGAGAGAGAGAGAAAGAGAAAAGGAAAAAGAAGTGAAATGAATAATAAAAAAGAGCCATTATTTTACTTCTGGCCCTCTGGCAAGAGCACTGTTTCCTTTTTAAGGCCTCAGGGAAACCCTGGGTCCAGTAGAAACTTTTAACTACTGAGCTTGCCGGATTGCTTCCTCTCCTAATTCTTAAAGGCAGTATCAGTTTAGTGAAACATTTTTTTCTTAGCAGATATCTTTCTTGTTTAACACCAGCATTTCATTTCTAACTTTGTAATGCTGTGTCTCTTTGGGGTGGTCAACAGTTCCCTTTGTACACGAGCTAGAAATGATCTGTGCGATAGCCTTCATTCTCTGCATGTTTGGAATAGCCTCTTGGGTTTCTCTGGATGTGTAGAATGGCATCTTTCAGACTGATGTTTTTGAAGTCTTTAAAATGGGGCCTCACAGCTGTTTTTAGGTCTGTAGTTGGTTTGTAGGTCGTGTGTCAGGCATAGGGGCTTTGTGGCTTCTTTGAGGTTTTACTATTTTTTTTTTTTTTTTTTTTTTGTAGTTTATCAAAAAGGGCTCCTTTTGCTTTCCTTTTTCTGCCACCTTCTTGGTAAACATCCCCAACGATTATTTTTAAAAGGTGCCCACTACTATATTGAGCCCTTTTTTATAACAGAGCAGTAAGAGTTTGAATACCATTCATTTAAATTAGAGAGTCCCCTTCTCATGATTTTATATTTATTAAATCATTGTGAATAGAGCAATTTAATTTTTTTTTTTTTTGTGGGACCAGGGTTCGAACTCACGACCTTGCACTTGCCCAGCAGGCACTTGTGCCTCGGAGCTATCTCCCCAGCCCCAGAGCAATTTAATTTTCTTTGCTTCCTTTGCCTGTTTGTTCAATAGAGTGGTGATATTTGAAGTGTGGCACATAGAATGGTTAATGTTAACGAATGAGACCAGCCGTACTAGCCCTTTAAATTAGCAAAATCAAATATATGAATTCTCGGAAAACTACATCACCCAGCTGGGAATAATTCATCCCCTACCACAATACCAGTTTTCTTTAAAATCCCTTCTGTACATACTGTGTCAAGGTGGTATTGTCAAGAGGGATTTTACTGGAGGATGGTGTCTAGTGGGAGGAGGAAAAGGAAGTGAAATTAGAGGTCTCATTATTTTTCCTGTACTGAAGTAGATGTCAGGACTGCATTTAGCAGGTATGTTTTTTTCCCTTTTAAACTTTGGGTCAGTGTTATAAGCCTAGACTTAAGGTTGCGTAGTGAGTGGGTTTTTTTTTTTTTTCCCCTTAAGCTTTTATCTTTAGTTTAATTAGAGGTTAGTGAGGAAAATTCAGTTTCTCATTTGGCTCCTGAAATAAACTAAATGTTCATATTTTTGCATAGCACATTGTGGGCTGACCAACATCTGGAATGGATTATTGTCCCTGGTAGGCTGAAGAAAATTCATAATCTGCCATCTTCAAAGAACATAGCACCTTGTCACATTTTTCCTATCTTCTGGAGACAAAAGTAATACTTACGGTGACATGGCTGGAACATCTGCCCTTTTTTTATATTGAATATAAATATACCTAATGTTGTAGCATTTCCATAGCTTTTGAAAATATGATAAAGCTTGGTGGTATATTGCTGCCTGCACTGCTTACCATGGTTCGGACTTCTCCTTTTCCTTCTCCTTTTTTTTTTTTTTTGACTCCTGGCAACTTGCCTTTCAAACTTTGCTATTTATCTGAGACATCTTTTCCTGTCTTCTCTAAAACCAGACACATTATGTGTCTCGGATAGTAGCGTGATTCGTAACAATAACTTATCCCCAGATTTTTTTTTTTTTAAAAACTATATTCTTGAGCATGTTTATTCTATAGTTAGTGATATATGCACATTTTCTTTCACTTATACAGTTTGTTTTAGTTGTTTCTCCTCCTCTTCCTACTATTTTTTTCTTTCATCTTTCAAATTTGCAGAAAGATTGCAAGGAAAGTACAGAAGTGTGAAGAACCTTTTATTTCATTACGTCAAATTAGAGGGAGCTGTTCACATTTATGTTCTAATACCCATCCTCATGTATTTTATGTTTTTTACAAAAGCATGGATAGTCTACACAGTCACAAACTGTAAATCACAGTCACTAAGTTAACTTTGTTTGTTTGAGATGGGGTTTCAGTGTGCAGTTCAGGCTGGCCTTGAGCTCACTTTTGTAGCCCAGGCTGGTCTCGAACTTGCATCAATCCTCCTGACTCAGCCTCCCAAGTGCTGGGATTATAGGCATGCACCACCATGCCTGGAATTTTTTTTTTTTAATGAGCAGAATAGTTTTACTGGGGGAAAGAAAACTCCTGTCCAAGAGAGGGACAAAAGGGGGGTCCCGAGTTTTCTCAGGTTGTCATAGTATCTTCCATAGCAAAACTTTAGTTCCAAATCTTTCACTATGTGTAGCTCTTTTATTTCTTCTCAGTCTCCTTTAATATGAAGTAGCTTCTCTCAGGATCTTATCATTGTTTTGATGTTATAGCTTTGATCATTGCAAACTTGTATTCCAGGTGTTTTCTACAGTATTTTTCAGTTTGGGTTGGTGACTTTTTTTTCTGGATTAAGTTTATATTTGGACTCTGCAGGAGTATCATAGAAGTTATTGTTCCATTGTATCCCATGATACACTTCAACAATTTATTCTGCTACCGGGAATGTTTATTTTCATTCCCTGATCAAGGTGATATCTTCCAGAGTTCACTACTAAAATGTTACTGTCTTACCTTTTGTAATTATGTGTTATTTTGTCAAGAAGTTTTTGAGACTCTCCATTTTTAAAAAATTGATATTCTAATTTATACTAGAACAAACTCCTGAATTCCTAAGTCTTTAAAAGTGTTAAATAATTCTTCTAGTGGGTCCATTTCAAATGAGTTTTTCTGCTCTTTTAACATTTTATTTTTATTTATTTATATGCTTATTTTTGTATTTTTTTTTAGTAAGGGTCTACTACTGCGTAGATCTACTGCATAGACTGGACTCGTAGGGATCTGCTTGTGTTCAGCCTTCCAAGAGCTGGGATTACAAGCGTGTGCCACCATGCCTAATCTCAATCTCAGCATGCCCTGGGGGCGGGGCTGGTATGGCCGGCCAGGGATCAAGTCCTGGCCACTGTTTTTGTCTAAACAGGCACTTAAATCTGCTGAACTGTTTAGCTGGCCCTTTAACATCTTATAGTTGCTTGTGTGCTGCCTCTGCACTCTGCACGCTGCCTGTGCTGTTTCAAGGCATCATATACTTGCCTGAAGTTACAGTTTATGTTGTTGGTTTTGCATGCATGTAGAATACAAAAGTTGTGGGGCCATGTGCTCACAGGTTGGATGCTTAGGAAGTGATTGGACCATGGAAGTGTGATGCTTGTCAGTAGATTATGTCACCGATGAGTTTATGGCTAATTGTGGTGTTAGAATGTCAAGCCTGGCTGGAGGAGGTGGGCCACTGGGTGTGTGGCTTGAAAGAGTCAGTCTCTTCCCTTTTTGTCCCTTTCATCCTTCTGCCTTTGGGTTCTCTGCCATGAGCTGTTTCTCTTCTGTATGCTTCTCTCTACCATGCCACCCTACCTGGGAGCCAGCTGACTGTAGACTGAAACGTCTGCAAACTGTGAGCCAAAATAAACCTTTTCTCCTCAGATTTGTAAGGATAGTGTTCAACAACTAAAAACTAATTAAAACAAATTTTGGTACTAGAAGTGGGATTATTGCTTCGAGGCTGCCTGACCATGTTGTTCAAAAGTCTTTTGAACTGGCTTACAAGAGGTCTTTGGAAAAGCTTGGAAATGCTGGTTTGAGGTTGATTAAAAGAAAAAGAGCTAGGTAGAAAGGAAGTTGATATTTTAAAAATTATACTTTAAAGAAATACTGCAGCTTCAGTACACAAGACCAGTTTATTTACTTTTATTTGTTGTCCAAAAACATAACACAAGCCTGGTTTTTGCTATTTTTTCTTCTCCAAAATCAGGACCCTGGGGAACTCCCTTTCAGCTGTGAATAGGTCTGCTTATTTCCAATGACTTGCAAATATTCCTCTTCTAGCCATGAAAGAATCATCTTTTTATCATTTCCCACAAGAATAGATCATAATCTCACTAGAGGTGAGCCATCCTCTCCTACCTACTAAGACTTAGACTAAATCTAAGACTAAGACTGTAGATTTTTCAATTATACTGAACTTTATCTCCCGGAGTGCCTAACTTATTTATGTTGTGAATCTGATCTCCAGTTCCCAGTGGCATCGTGCATCATTTCATTGAGTACCCACACCCTGCTCTTGAGTGCACTGTAAGTCTTCCTCTAATGGATCCTTCTCATGCCTCTTCATGACACATTCTGAAAATTCTTTTGACATGATGGGAGTCAGAGAACCTGAATACTTAAAGAGATGGGTTAAATTCCTTTTTTCAGCTACCAGTGTCCTCAGACCCAGCCTGTGATGTATTTGAGAAGCATCCAAAAGTGAAGGTGAGGGGATCTTGAAGGGGGACCAAATGTTAACAGTGATGCAGGTGGAAAAGAGCAGGTTCAAGAGGATTCAGTTGGCAGGAAGGTTAGCAGTTGGATTCAGGTCATGTGTCAAGCTCTAGCACAGAATTTGTTTGCATTTTTCTCATGTCCAGAGACTTTACTGGTGACTGAGACTAAGAGTGGGGGACTAATTGATCTGGCTGAGGAAATTTTAAGACAGCCAAATGTCTAGGCTGTGCTGTTTTAGTTAACTATACTTTGCCAATCAAGTGAAAACAGCTCAGCAGGATGATTTATTGGGTTTGGTGAGGAAGGAAGCTCAGGTAAAGTTGAGTCCTGCAAAGATAGAACAGAAGACAGCTTGGTTGCTAGAAGATTAGTATTTAAAAAAAAATTCAACTACTGTATCTTGGAACAAGGCAATAGGAAATGTGTTTGAGGGAATGTGAAAAACCAGCAGGCTCAAAGTTGCAAAGTTAAAAGACTTGCCTTTTAGAAGATAGCCCAGGCTACCATGCTCCAAAATGGTGGCTTCTTAGGGAAATTTTTCCTTAGGATTCTGTTCAAAGCGCTCAGCCATCCAGGTACTCATAGACTGTTGCAGCAAAGACAGAAGGAAGCATGGCTAATGCTCCAGCTGGTGGGGGACCTTGCCATCATCCATGTGGTGTTGGTTTTACATGCATGCAGAATACAGAAGTTGTGGAGCCAGGAAGCTTCTACTCAGATTTCAGAAGTCCTGTAAGGCCAGGCCATGTGTTCCTGAGAGGGCAGTGTGTGAAGCTGTGAGAGGGAAGACAGAAGTGCGGTGGAGACCTCAGGGTATGAGAAAAGCCAGGAAAATGGAACATCTGAGGAAAGCTACAGGGAGAGTGCTCAGCTGGCCCAAGAGAGAGGCCATGGGGACTGCAACTGCTGTCAGTGTCATAGAGGTAAGGGTACCCAAGGTGTGAACCCTGTAGAGTTCACATCGTACCATAGATTACCCCAGGTGCTGGACATGAAGCTACAAAACTTAATGTTTGTCACACAGGATGGTAGTCTATCTTACTTTAGTCCCATTCCTTTTTATCCCTCCAGTTTCTCTCTTACATTGGAAATTACTCTGTGCCTTTCTGTGCTGACAGTGTTTAACTTTCTTTTCCATTTCTACGGGGGCTCACGAAAACGAGATTGCCTTAAATGTCAGAAGGCACTTTGAACTTGGACTGTTCAGTAATGCTAAAGCTCTTAGGACTTTAGTAGTGCTTAAGAGATGAGGTAAAAAAGCATTTTCCATAAAAGGATTGCATGAGGCTTTTGGGAACCATGAGTAGGATATTATGATTTATCTTTAGATGTTCTCCCAAGGGCTCATGTGCTTATAGCTGAGGATTTTGGAGGTGGTTGGATCATGGGACATGATACTCATCAGTGGATTATTCCACTAATGTGTTCATAGCTAAATGTGGTGTTGGAGGGGAAGCTGTGTTGGTGTAGGTGTGGGTCCTGGTACCTACCTCTTCCCCACGCCTGCCCTTGATCTTCTTCTCTGCTTCCAGTATGCTATGAGCTGTTTCTTCTCCACCATGCCCCTTGGCCATGATGCCCTGCTTTGGAGCCAACTCACTAAGGCTTTACAAACTGTGAGCCAAAAGAAACTTTTCCTCACTGTATCCTTTAATTCTAGAGTCTCCCTAGCTGACATGTGCTCCTCTCGAGGGGACATTCTTCTTACCTCTGTTTTAGACACCCTGCCTTGGCCTTCTCCTACTTTATTACAAACCTGTGCTTTTAGAAAAATGATTAGTTCATTATTAGTGATCAGATTTTCTTACATGCCAGGTTTTCCTGGAGAATGTTATGGAAATTTTGTCCTTAATAATTTATAAAATGAAGCTGGGCGTGGTGGCACACGCCTGTAATCCCAGCACTTGGGAGGCTGAGGCAGGAAGATCGGTGAGGGTTCGAGACCAGCCTGGGCTACAAAACTGAGCTCAAGGCCAGCCTGAACTGTACAGTGAGACCCTGTCTCAAAAAAAAAAAAAAAAAAAAAAAAAAAAGACAAAAAATTTTATAAAATGGCATTTTAAAATTATAACATTTTCTGTTAGTAAAATTTTATTGGCATATGTAAACATTTAGTGTATACAATTTAATATGTTTTGATGTATGGATGTACTTTTGGTCCATCACCTTCCAAGCTTCCTCCAGGCCCTTGCAAATCCTTTTCTTGCATCAGCTCTTCCTTTATATTGCCAGGTAAACAGGCTCTGCTTTTGGGATGCTAGAGATTAGTTTTAATTTCCTATAACCTTAATGAAATCATATGTAGAAAATTTTGTATTTTAGCTAATTCTCACTTGACTTAATTGTCTTGAGATTGATGCATGTTATTCTTAATATATGCATATTAATAATTCAGTTCTTTTTTATTGTTGGTTTCACTGTTTGATTATACAATTTTTTGTTTATCCACTCATTCATAAGTTGGCATGTTAGCTGTTTCCAGTTTGGGGGCTCTTACAGATAAAGGTACTATATATATTTGTGCGCAAGCCTTTGTATAGACATATGCTTTTTCTTCTCTTCAGTAGATAACTAGGTGTGAAATAGCTGAATGGATGTTAAATATATATTCAATATTTAAGACTTTCTTCCCAACTGATCCCACCTTAAATTTTCGTATCATTTTATGAATTACGGAATCTTTCTATCCTTACCAATAGTCTTTTCATTTTGTGTTCTTGTTTTAAAATTCATTTTAATGGATATGTATTGGTATTTTACTGTACTTTTAACTTACATTTTCCCATTTTCTCTTCTGAATGTAACTACCATTTGCATATTGTCTTTGAAGGGTGGAAATCATTTATCCCCTTTTAAAACAGATACGTTTCTTGCAGAATTTTGAAATTTCTTTCATACTTTAGATATGAGTCCTTTAACAGATACACGCTTTGAAAGTATTTTTTTCCAGTTTGTGGCTTGCCTTCACTTAGTAGTATCTTGTAAAAGCATAAGTTTTTAATATTTATGAGACCCAGTTTTTAAATTTGTGCCTCAAAGATCATGCTTTTGCTATCTTATCTAAGAAAACTGTACCTACTTTAAGGATAAAATTTTCTCTGATTTCTTTTCTAACTTATGAAAAGGAAAAACTTACTTTGGTTTACAGTTCTGCAAGGTTTAGCCCATTGTTGGCAAGCTCTCTCTGTTACTTCCAGACCTAATGGCAGGGGAATGGTAAGTAAAGCTATTTGCTTCATGCACAGAGCTGCTGTTATCATTTCAGAGCTTCTCTTATGGTTTTCAGAAATTTTATAGTTTTCAGCTTAACATTTTGAACTATGGTCTATTCTGTGAACTTTTGGGTATGCTATGAGATATGGATAAAAGTACTTTTTTGGAATTTCACTATCAAATAATTTTAGAACAACTGTTAGATTATACTTTCATATTTAAAAGTAGAGGGGAAAAAGGAATAGCATTTCTCCACTCAATAACCCACTTTAAAAAATTAATTAATTTATTTTTTTACATATAGTATAGAGTTTCAAAACCAGAAAAATTTCACAATGGTTATATTACATATTTTCATCATCGGATCAGTTTAGATTAATAGATATCAGTGTATAAGATTGGCCAAACAATTAAACATTAACACTTTCAATAAACATTAATTTTCTTTCTTTCTTTCTTTCTTTCTTTCTTTCTTTCTTTCTTTCTTTCTTTCTTTCTTTCTCTCTTAACAGTTGACACACTGCACATTGTCCTCACAATAGTTATACAGAGCACAGTGTGTGGGCATGACCCACCTTCCTACTGATGTTGCTAAGGAAAGAAAGAAAGAAAAAAAATTCTTCTCTTTGAATTAAGAGGAAGCAGATGCATACACAGTCCAGTGTTCCACAATTGCAGTGGGCCACCAGTGAAACTTGCAAGGTTGGAGGCTGTTGATCCAAGCCTCCTACAGCTCATCTCACCAAGCTAGCTCTGCGTTTCATGCCTTTTAATTAAGCTTTTTTGCTGGATGATCAAGGGCAAGTCAAAGCAAGACCTGTATAACAAAACATTCATCTTTTGTATCTTACAAGGTCAAATCCCCTCAGGATTAACTTTGTAACCATAAACAGTGCTTTGTAGAGCTGTTGTCAGTGCCAGCCTTCAGGACGAGTCACGACCATTGCTTGGCCAGTTTGCTTTCTGTGAAAGCCTGACAGAATGTTTTTCTCTTGGTGACTCTCCTTAGACACACTATAGTTCATTTATCCCTTTCCTCTGAGGTCCCATAATCTCCTTGACCAGAAAACTTGAGACACCTCTGAGTTATAGGATATTAGAGCACAGGTTCTCTTATGTCCTGAGTCCTTACTGACCTTGAAGGGCTAGGGCCAAAATATTGGCTATTCTCATAGCCCTTATTTTTCTCCAGTTTTTGGTCTGTTAACTTATGTTCTCAACCCTCCAGTAGAGAAGCTTCATGGTACTGTTAGTCTATAACATAGGTAATTGAGCTTAACATCACTGGCTTTCTGAATAGCAAACATCTTTGACTTAGCTTAAAATTGATATTTTCCGACAATCATTGGTACTCTGATAACACTCCATAGAATTTTATTTCTGTCAAAAATTAGTTGTCATATATGTAGTTTTATGGTTGAATTATCTGTGATGTTCTATTAACCTATGTTTATGTCACATTGCATTATTTTTATGATGTAGTATTTTTATTTTTATTTTTTGTGGGAGCAAGGTTCAAACTCATGACCTTGCATTTGCCAGGCAGGCACTTATTCCATGGCATTATCTCCCTGGTTCCTATCATATAGTATTCTAAGGTTTTAATGCCTGTGGAATCAGCTGTGGTGGCATGTCTTTCATTTCTGATATTAATTTTTGCTTGTCTCTTTACTGACCAGGGCAGTGAAAAAAGTTTACTTTTTCTAATTTTTTTATGGGAAAAGATGAAGTTATTTATTTGAGACTTTTCTTTTTTCACAAAAGTCTTTTTTATCAGATTTTATTTTCAAAAAGTTTCAAATCTTTTCAATTTTCTTTTTAATTTTTACACCAAAAAAAAAAAGCATCAATACTTTTCATTCTAGTCTTGTCAACTGTAGCCAAAGCCTTGAGACTTTTCTTTTTTCTTACTGTTGATATTTAATGTTATGGTTTTCCTATTAAGTACTGTATGACCAAAGATTAAAATACATTTTATTTTCATCTTCATTCAATTGAAAATACATTTTAATTTTATTGATTTGTAAAGTATTTTAGAGATTTGCTATTTCATTTTCCAGCATTCGATAATCTTGCAGAAATTGTTCCTGACCTCTAATTTAGTTCTAGTGTGGTCAGGAAACACATTGTGTGTGACACAAATCCTTTCAAATTGATTAAGCTTTATGTCCCAGATTATGACCTGTTTTATTATAAATTTCTTTGACATTAGAGGAGAATATGTATTTTGGGGCTGTGGTGAGAGTTGCATTCATCGTGTAGATCAAGTTGGTTGTGTTGTACAAGTCCTTCATATCCTTGATGATTTTCTGTTCTGTCAACTAACAACAGGGGTATTGAACTCTGGCTATGATTGTGGATTTCTTCTGTTTTCCTGTCATCAGATTTTACTTTGTATATTTTGAAAATCTGTTACTAGATGCAGAAGCTTTTAGGAATGTTACATCATCTCGATGAATAGACTCTTTGTCATTATGAAATGACTTTATCTTTGACACTGTTTTTTTCTAAAGTTTACTCTGTCAGATATTGTAATATAGGCACTTCAGCAGTATTTTGTTTAATGTGTGATCTATATTTTTCCTCTCTTTTTTTATTTTGAACTATTTTTGTCTTAATATTTAAATTATGGTTCTTTTAGTGAGCCCAGAATTGGGTTTTGCTGTTTATCAGTCTAAAAATCTCTACCTTTTTATTAGGCTGCTTACACCACTTATATTTATATATTTTGGTATGGTTATGTTAAGTCTGTCATTTTTCTGTTCCATCTGTTTCATTTTTCTTCTATGTAATTTGGTCACGTTATGCTTTTATTTTATCTTGTTGGTATATTAGCTGATGCTTGTTTTGTTGCTAGTGGTTGATTCAGTATTTATAGTAGGCTTTAATTCATTCTAGGCAACTTTCAGGTGTCCCTCCTTGTGGCAAAAGAACCTCAGAACAGACTACTACCTTTTTTCTTTCTTAACTTTTAAAAATATTACTTTTGTACTAAATCATGTTATTTGTATTATTTTTGATTACGTTTCTCAACAGTATTGAGGTATAATCCATATATCATAGAATTCAATCATTTAAAGTATAATATTCAGTAAATTTTCATATTTTTTAAATGGTCATATTGTCTTTTTTTACTCATGTATGATTCGGATCACACCCCAGTATATAAGGACAAAAAATAGATGTATAATAAAAAGGTTGGATAAATCAGGAGCGGCTTTTTGGTCTTGAATTCTTCACCTACTAACAATGAAGCAGTGCTGTAGGCAGCCCAGAGCACACCGAACAGTTTTATAAGTGTAGACACCATGTCAAACGGTCCAACCACCAGAAGTACAGGGGCTATTACAATAAGAGGAAGTAATGAATATCCTGTAACTCCAAGAACTTGGCCATATGCAACCGTCTTCATTGGCCGAGGACACAAAAGTGAAGTCCCTGTTTGTGGGGGCGAAGGCCGGGAGCGGGCCTGTCGGCTGCATCTCGCTTCCGCCTCTCTCGGCTCGCTGCAGTGGATGAGGCCAAATTTTCATATGTTTAGAGTTATAAACTATTAGCATAAATATAGAAAATGTTTATCATTCAAAATTGAATCCTATATTAGTTATTCTCTATTGTTTCTTCTCTAAACTCCTGGATAACATGAATCTACATTCTGTCTTACAGGAAATTTCGTATGTGCCACATATTTTTATATTTATGGCTTGTGTGGTCTTTTGTAATTAGCTTCTTTCACTTCATATAATACTTTCAAAGGGAAGATATGCTGTGGCATTTATCATTGCAGCATTTCTCTTTTGTGCTCAATAATATGGTATGTTTTAGAACTATCGTAAAGAATTTCCACTTGGCTGTAGTTAGGTGATAGCACTCTTTCCATGCTTCAACGGTTTTGAAAAATTCTTTTATGAACGTTCTTTGAGAAGTTTTTGTGAGAAAATATATTTTCTGTTCTCAGGTATAATAGGAATGAATTCCTGGGTTATATGGAAATTCTATGTTTAATATTTTGAAGAACTGTCAGACTATTTTTCAAAGGGCTACATGATTTTCTATTTTCTACTAGCAATGTATAAGAGTTTTAATTTCTCTACATACTTGTGGAGGACCAGCTGGGCAGCTGTCCTTGAAAGAAAAGTGACTGTCTCCATTTTGACTGAGCCTGACCCTGTTTCCTCGTATAGAAATGTACAGAGCTGGCTAGGACTTCTCATTATCCTTTCAATTGGCCTTAAGCAGTGTGTATTGGTCTAGCCGAGGTGCTGGTGGTAATTTTTGAAGATGGCACACGCGGTTCCCTGATAACCCACATCTGCTGCTTTCCAATATGAGCCAAGAGGAAACAGGATGAGGAGCCAATGCTCCACGGTGTCAGCTGGGATTAAGCCTCGAGATAGAGGCTATGACTTCCTGGGGCTTGAAAGATTACATATCAGAGCCAAAGCACCAGACCCCCAAAATATTAGATACTTTCTCAATAGCATAATACAAATTACTTCCTTTGCATATCCTCTCTGAATATGGCGGAGGTGAATGCAGGCCTCCTACCTAGCCCAGCTAACAGTGCTCACCTTCTTCCCACAGTTCCCTTTCACAAGCCACTCCCCCTTCTGCAATGAATAAAACTGGAGTGCAGCCCTGGTTCAGTCTCTTGGTTCTGGAAAGCTATTTTCAAGGCTGGACTTGGGGCATATATATATATATATATATATATATATATATATATATATATGTGTGTGTGTGTGTGTGTGTGTGTGTGTTTGGGTGTCTTAGTGTCTGTTATTTCTGTGGGTTGCATTGGGAGTCATATATTGGAATTAACTTGGTGGAATTCCAATAACATGGTATTAGGATTGTAAGTTTAGACTTCTTGGGCCGAGAGGAGAACCAGGAAGGGGCTCCAACCCATACTCGTCAATATTTGATATTACTATCCTAATGACTGTAAAGTGTTATTTTATTATGGATCTTGGTTTCCCTAATAGCCAGTGTTATTAACTGTCTTTCCATATACTTATTGATCACTTGTAAAAATTTTCAGGAAAATGCCTATTCAGGTATTTTATTATTCTGAAATTAGCTTTTTTTTCTCTCTCTCTTTACTACTGGATCTTAAAAGTTTTTTATATATTCTGGATCCATTCCCTTATCATATATATGTCCTCAACTCCATATTTTTTTATTGATACAATACATGTTGTTTTCATAGTGGTTATTCAGAGTACAAAATGCAGGCATGGTAACTTTTCTAAATACTGTTGGTACAAATATTTTTTTTCATTGTCCATATTGTTTTATTTGGTGTCTGTTTGTTTATTTAGAGATAGGGTCTTCCTAAGTTGTCCAAACTAGGCTGAAATTTACAATCCTCCTGCCTCTGCCTCCCAGAGTGCTAGGATTATAGTTGTGCCACCATCTGGCTACAATTTAGGACCTCAATGCATATCATGCAAATAAATATATATCCACAATACATTCTGAAAGTATTGTAGCAGATCTATTTAGACAAGAAATTTTTTTGAGTGCTTATTTTCTTACCTTGTGTACAAAGTAATACATCAGAAAATTGTCTCTCAAATATACATTTGCTGCTGTGAAGTACACTTTTAAAATCACTTTCTTACTCACACACTCTGGATGCATTTGGAGGGTTTTTGCCCCCAAAGCTGTTGAGTTTGAAGCCATCTGAAATCACAAAGAGTGAACTATGCCTCTCAATAGAGCACTACCATTGAAAATTCTTATTTTAAGCAGAATCGCTGTTCTTGCCACAGCCAGACTTCTATATTTTGACACTTTGTCCCCACTACTTTCTGTCTCCTCTCCCCGCTTCCCCTTGCCTTCACCTCCACCAACTAATTGTATACATGGGCCACACAGGAGTTAACTTCTTTTTTTTTTTTTTTTTTGTCTTTTTGAGACAGGGTCTCGCTATGCAGTTCAGGCTGGCCTTGACCTCACTTCCATAGCCCAGGCTGATCTCGAACTCGCACCGATCCTCCTACCTCAGCCTCCTGAATGCTGGGATTACAGGCGTGCGCCACCACACCCGGCTTGGAGTTAACTTCTGATGTAAGACACATGAGTTATTCTTAGAGGGAAGCATCTCCCAGGTCTTCTCTGTGCACTGCAGTTAGAAGAGTCAAGCATGTCCGAGTCTTGGTTACTGAGGTTATAATTCTCCTGGTCCTGAAAACTATGGGCTGAAATTACTCCATCTTGGCTCAATGGCTCTCAGGCATTCCACAGTATAACTATATCTACTGTGTCCTACAGATATGACACTCAGCCCAGTCCATGGAAATCCAAATTCCCATCCATTCTATACTTTTCTGCAGCCCTCTGCAAAAGAGTAGGAGTCATGGCACATAGACTGTAAGGTCAAGGGTTTAAATGTGGTGTTGGGCTATGGAAAGAAACAGGGAAATGCCTGTCTTACCCAAAGAGGAACTGCTCCTTCTTTACTTTTTCATTTTTTGGTCTTTTTGAGACAAGGTCTCGCTGTGCAGTTCAGGCTGGCCTTAAGCTCACTTTTTGTAATGAGGCTGGTCTGAAACTTGCACCTATCCTCCTGCCTAAGCCTCGAAACTGCTGGGATTACAGGTGTGCACCACCACACCCGGCTTTATGTTCCTTCTTTGCAAGAATATTTTTTTAGTCCTCTTTATTGAATTCTTCTTCTTCACTCCCTATTATTTATTTATTATTTTTTAAGAAAGGGTCTACAGAGTGTTCAGGGTCTCAGTACTAGATCAGACCCATAACGATCCACCTGTTTACAGCTTCCCAAGAGCTGGGATTACACGTGTGCACCACCACACCCAGTCTCAGTTGCTGTCTCAGTGTGCCTCAGGGGCAGGGCCAGCACAGCTTCTTTATTCCCTTTCAGAATGTAAACCTCATCCTTTTTTTTCTTGCCTTCTCCTTTCGTGACTGGCTACAACCACATAAATTTGATCTAACTCAGAAATCTCTAGATGTAGACCATTTTTGATATAGTAGACCTAGAGGAGAGCTTCTCCCTGTTGTCTAAGCATAATGACACAGATCGGCTTGACTGTGGCAAGCAGCCTTGCCCAAAACATCCTTTGGCATGGGGGTTGTTGTATAAGCCATGCGCCCCAAATTCCTGGTTGTATTGAGAAGTTTTAGGACACGGTTCTTCCCATCATGCATTTATGAAATGGAAAATGTATACCTGTCCATCCAGTCTCCAAGTCAGTACCATGCGTTTATGTGACTTTGGCTCATTTTTTCCAGTGTGCACAGTACTGGAATCTGAACTGATAAAAGAAAAGGGAAGGAGTGCAAATGTGGAAGCTGTGTTTTTCTTTCAGCAGTCAGCATTAGGGTGGACCAGCCGTGTTCCTTCCTTTAAATGGATTAGCTGTGGGCCATATGGAAAAAGAATGAGCAACTCTTAGGCCAAATGTGTAATAAAGGGTTGCATAGAAAAATTGCAGAGACACATGGAAAAACTGAACCTATAAGCGGGAAAGGAAAGAGTTAACATGAGCTATGGTGTCTGCTATGAGTACATTCAAGCAGAATCTTAGGTCTGGTATTCTTTGAAGAAGAGACAATTTCTCTAGCCACAGGTGGAGTTAGAGTTTTAAAATGAAGTTTTAAAAATATGTGGTGTCTCAAGTGGTTTTCTGAGTCTTTGTTTTAACCCTGCACCTTCAGCAAATGGACTCTGATCCCTTCCTCTTCATCCCAGCCAAGAGGGGTAGGGACAGGTTAGCACAGCTGTTTCTTGTCACTCTGCAATATATTCCCTTTCCATTTCTTGGTTTTTAATGACAGTGTAACTTTTGTTAACTTTAGAAATGAAATATTGTCAATTTGTTCTTTTCTTCACAGGTGAAAAAGAAGACCTTTTTCAGGTGATATTGTGATTTCCACTTTAGCTTATTAGTTGTATCTATTTTAATTATATAGCTTTGCAAATGCTCATAACTACATTTTTGTCACTGTCCTTATCCCTGGCATTCTGTGTTAGGCTGCTCCTGCCAGAGCCCTCCAGAGCCATTATTGAGATTTATCACATGAGTAATTGTGCTTTGGCATTGCTTAGATTTTTCAGAGTGAGTTGTTTTATATTTGAAACTACCTTGTTCTTGCAAGTTGTCAGTGAGTGACGGTTTTGCTGTATGTAGAGCTTTTAAGTTGTTTCCATATTTCTGACAAAGTCTTGAAAATTATTCCTTTGTCTTATTGTCTGTTGTGGCTAGGGTGATAGTTACATTCAGCCCCATATCTTTCCAATTTTGACCTAATGATTTTTCCTATCTAATTACTTTTTTCTTCATAAAGTATAAGTAATGTAAGATTAATGTTTCAGTTGTAGATCATATATTTCATGTCTTTTCCTGGAAAAATGAAGCTTTTTCCTTTATTTCTAACAAAACTGGGTAAAACATGCATAATATACAATTGGTTCACTTAACCATTTAAGTGTAGATTCAGTAATGTTCAGTATAGCGGCCTTGTTGTACGTTGTTTTAGCCCGTCCTCTGTTGCTCTAACAAAATACTGAAGTCTGGTGTGGCTCATTGCTCTGAGTACTGTAACTGATGAGAGAGCCTTCTGGCTGCTTCATAACACGGTAAAAGGTATCTCATGAGGAGACAGAGTGCGTGTGTCAGCACTGATCTCTCCTCTTTTTTATGAAGCTGCAAGTGCCATCCTGGGGGCCCTACCCTCAGGACCTTGTCCCATCCTGATGGCTTCCCAAATAGCTCAGCACCAAATACCATCATTGATCTATACACTTGGAGATTGAATTTCTAGTACAAGAACATTTTCCCTTTTAACAGTACTAGGGATTGAAGCCAAAGGCATGCTTATCACTGAACTGTATCTCCATCTGTCTTTATTTTGAGACAGAGTCTCCCCAAATTCCTAAAACCAGCATTGAAACTGTGCTCCTCCTGCTTCACACTACCAAGTAGCTGGGATTATAACTGCACACAATGGCCTGAAATATGGCCTGCTTTTGTTTTTGTTTTTTTAGTACAGGATCTACAGGGTCTCACTACACAGATTGCACTCACAGTGGTCCTTCTGGTTTCAGCCTCCCAAAGTGCTGGGATTAAAGGCACACCATCACCACTCCCAGTCTCAATCACTGTTTGAGCGCATCCTGTGGGTGGGACCAGCATGGCATGCCAGGGATTGAACCCCATCCATTGGGTCTTCCTAAGCAGGTGCTTTAATCTGCTGAGCTATCTGACTGGTCCTAGTTTTGTTTTGTTTTTTTTTAATGGACTTTTGAAGGAAATACTCAAAGCATAGCATAAAACCAGTCTCCAGATTCTTTTCATCTTAAGAGTACTATCTAAAACTCTGGCCACTAAGTAGTTCCTGTTCTTTCTTCCCTTAGTCCCTGGATATCACTGCTGTACTTTCTGTCTCTATAAATTTGACTATTCTAGCTATCTCCTAGCTAGACTCCTACAGTACATGTCTTTTTGGGACTGGCTTATTCACTCAGTTTAATATTCTCAAGATTCACCCATGCTTTAGCATGTCACATTTTCCTTTTCCAGGCTGAATAATATGCTTTGTAAATATATGCTATGTTTTCTTTGGATGTTTTCATCCGTTATTGAACACCTTGGATTCTTTTACCCCCCGGCTATGTAAATAATGCCATGGGAACATGGGTTGTACATGTAGCCTTGTGAGAACCTGTTCTTAATTCTTTTGGGAATATACCCAGATATAAGATTGCTGGATCAGGGCCCCGCGGGATGGCTCAGTGGTCTGAAGCGCCTGCTTGGGAAAGCTTGGGCGGCTTCAGGGACTGCAGTTCGATCCCCGGCACCACATGCTGCGCCAGCCCTGCCCTCGGGGTGGGCTGAGCGAGCCATAAAAATGAATGAATAAACAAACAACGGTTCTGAAACAAGAAAAAATAAAATTAAAAATAAAAAAAGAAAAAAGAAAAAAAATAAGATTGTTGGATCATATGGCCGTGTTCTGTTCTCAACTTTTTTTTTTTTTGTTATGGAAATTGAACTCAGGGCTTTGTTGTGCTTTCCAGGCAGGCATTGTACCGCTGAGCTATATCCAAGGCCCCATACTTGCTTTTTAAAGGAAAAGTCTACTGGTTTTCCACTGCAGCCACACATTTTATCATCTCACCAGTAGTGCACAAGCATTCCGGCTTTTCCACATCTTTGCTGGCCTTAGTATTTGGCTTGCTAGTTTAATTTTCATCGTCATGCTAGCCACCCTAGCCCACATGCGCTCTCTCGCTGCAGTTTCATTTTGCATTTCCTTGGTGACCGCTGATATGCAACATTAGTTCGTATTTTGCCTGTTGGTCATGTCTTAGCTGGGGCAAATGTCTATGGAAGTCTACTGCTGGTTTTTAAATCAGATATTTCATGTTTATTTCTGAGGTAGCCATTGGAAAAGTTTATTTTATTGTTTAATAATCTTGTTCTTCTCAAGTATGTGAAGTATTGTGTCGAGACTTTATTTCCTGTAGCTCTACTGTTTATTCAGTGCACTAGAGCTCACTTTGATAAACACCTGTGCTTCTACCCAATCAGCTTGGTTCTAGGGTGTCAACTTAGGTGCTGACCATAGTGTGATGGCCTCTCGTAGTTTTAATTTTTAGCTGCGGCAGAGATATTATTTGTAATTTTTTAAATCCTCCTTATAAATGTTTATAATTTAACTCCATGAGGTTTGTTAAGAAAAACTGTTCTTATTCCTTTTGGCTTTGCTAGCTTACCATTTTCAGCTGATTTGGGGGCCCCATTAGATGTGTACGCTGTCTCTAAGATTTTTACTCTCACTAAAAATTACACATAACATGTTTTGAAATAGGTATCCATTGTGAAATTTTGAGACTTTTGTTTCTATTTGCTCATTTATAAGATGTAAATATGTGTATATTTGCTCCTGCTCTTCCTGTGCTGTACTTCACCATCCTCGGAGAATTAGGTCATGGTTTTAATTTACCCAGCATGCCTTGACATTTGGATGACAAGCTTGTTAATATCATGTCGAGCTGTGCAATTTTTGAAGAGTTCTTTAAATCTTTTTCTTCTTCTGATATTATTTTGTTTCCATTAGATGAACTATTCCTTTGGTATGTATTTAGCTTTCTCTGTGTTTGCTATTATTCAGTCCCAAACTCAACATAGAAATCTGCCCTCAGTGCACCAGTTACTCTGTCAGGGTGAAGACTTGTGAAGTCTTCTTGTCTGTCATGCAGGGCACTCCCTTTGCAATTATGCCAATAATTCCCTTTGTTTTTCTTCAGTGCAGGAGTCCTGTTTTCTGTAGAACACGCCTTCCTTTTTTCTTACCTTCCTCCTTGTTTTGCAGAAGAACACCCTTCAACAGAACTCTTAGTTATAAAGTATTTTCTTCACTGTTACTCTACACCTTCTAGCTTTTAGGGTTACCTTGACAAATTCAAATCTGAAGTCTTTGATTCTCAGTCTTTTGCTGATGACCTACTCCATCCCTTTTTTATATCTTAGACTTCTTTAATCCCCTGAATTAAAAGCAAAAACTCCCAAGGATGGCAGATGTCCTTAAGGTTGTCCACTGAGATGGACCAGTGGGTACCCAGGGGGCTTACACTCTACAAACATTTCTATTTCAGGAAATGTGTTGAAATGTTGGATAATTTTCATCTCCTTTTTTTCTTTGTTCCTTCCTTTTGGATTCTTTTTGGCCTCTTAGATCTCTCAGGTCACTTTGATTTTCCTTTATTTTCAATTTTTACATTTCAGATGGTTTTCTTACATTCCAGCATTTCTAAATTATGCTGGGTTTTAAGTATCATGGTTTTGTTTCAGTGAACAAAGTGTCTTTTTCTTGATGTTCCTATTGTGAAGCCTTCATTTGTTCAAGTTCCAAGGAGAAAAACTCCTGTCCTAATGTCTCAGTTGTTCTTCTCTTATTGTTGGGACAAAATACCCAACACCAACAATTAAGGAAGGAAAGGTTTATTTAGCTCACAGTTGGTGCAAGTTTCAGTCCATACTTAGCTGGCTCCAAGGCAGAGTGGCACATGGCAGAGAGCAGCCAGGCAAAGAGCAAAAGAGCAAAGGGAGGGAAGTAGCTCCTTCTGCTAGCTGGCCTCTTTTCCCCTCATTGCACTGTAATGCAGATTCCCCACCCCATGGTCAGGGTATCGCACTCACACCCATAATCCCAGCATTGAATCAACCATCAGTCACAAACTCCATAAGCAGCCCCATGACTGCATGAGGCTTTGGCAGGACAACTAGACACAAACCATAACACCCACCTAAGGTGATGTAAGACTTATGTTAAATACTAATTTGTTTTGGTAGGGTGACAGGTATGAGGAAAAATAAGCTGTGATTCTGGCTCACCTGCATCTCATCTTCTTGGTCCTCCAGATTTGGGGTGCAGGGTTTTTTTCTACTTGGTTTTGGCCATATTGCTTAGATCTCTGGAGAATTATACAAATTTTAAGTCTGAAAAGCTTCCGTATTTGATCTATGTTGTTAAGCTGCATAGCAGTTTTTTAAAACTTTGAGTGTAAATCTAATCTTTCCTGGCATCAGTGTTGAAGGTGTTTTCTCTTCTCCTTCAATAATATTTGTTCATCTATTCTCTTCGGGGTCTGGAGGTTTTAAAATCTATACTAGTTACCTTTCCCAATCTGGAAGCCCTTGCTCTGTCTTTGGTTTCATTAATTTTGTTTCCTGCTTTATTGGCTGCCTTCATTCAGGTATGAAATGCAGATCTTTATTTTTCTTTTTCTGGTTTATGGAAATTCTTTCCTGACCTCACATAATTCTTTTCATGCCCACCCACCCTACATTTAAAGATGCTGCTGTGTCCTCAGCAATGTTAAGAACACGAGCTAGAAATTTTCCTGAAGCTTTCTTTGTTAAGTCATGTACTTATTTCTCAAATAAATATTTGCTTTGATTCTGAAATCTTCTCTTATTTTGAAATATAACAATACATGTTATTGGCATGGTAGATTTGAATTTTTCTCTCTTGTTTATTCTTGGAGGTGGAACTTTTGCATATTCATTATCAGGTATTGCCCTGTGTTTTTTTAGGAAACTAGTATGAGTCAGTACTTGACTGAAGTCCAGAAAAATGAAACAGGAAGAAGGCTAAGTTTATAGTAGATTCACTTACCAATTAGAAATTCATCTTTCTGTGAGGCCCAGGGAGGGAGCCAACAACTACTCGAGAAGTAATCGAATGGAAGTTTGCTTCAAATCAGATTTTCTTGTAGGCATCTGGTGTGGCTCTCAGTAATTAGCAGAGTTATTGCCACTTGGCATGGCTTCGCTTTTCAGAAGCCAGCTAGTAGCTTTCTTTTCTTTTATGTTTGCTGAAGCTTTATTCATGAACATATGTAAAGCAGGAGTAAATGTAGCCAGAGATGACTTACGTGGTTTGATTCTGGAGCCAGAAGCCCCTTAAAAGAGTTAGTGTATTTTCAAGGTACCCAGCTTTCCCCTGGCTTGGTTCCCAGCACCCTCATTCCTTGGAAATACAGGCATCACTCCAGGCCTGTTGGCATCCCACTGGTGTATTTTCTTTATATTCAGTTGTGGTGTCTCTTGGAGAGAGCATTGTGCTTTAGTCTCTCTCTTTTTTTTAAACCTTCTATCTTAATTGCTTTCCCAGTATAAGTTCTGGAAATTACAGCAACAGCAGGATCAACTTGTAGTTTCTGGAACTTATTTGAGATATTTTCCATATTTAAATCCAGTTGGTCATTTCTCCAGTAATCTGGGAAAAAGGAATGAACCTATATAGCTTTCTTGCTTGGGAATCGTATCTTTTCTGAAAAATTATATTCTTTCCATCATTCTGAGATTTGAATCTAGAGCTTCCACAACTGGGGCAAATAGTCTGCCCCTGAACTACATCCCCAGCTCCTCTATAAGGGTACTTTTATTTTATTTTATCTTATCTTATCTATCTATCTATCTATCTATCGATTGATTGTGGAAATGGGGATTGAACTTAGGACCTGGCACTTGCCAGACAGTCACTCGTGTTCCTGAGCTATCTCCCCAGCTCCTAAAAATATACTTTTAATGCCTATGATCCTTGCTCATCCATTTCACTTGTATATAATTTTCTGTTCTTTTAGTGATAGTCTACATAGAAATTTATTTATTTTCATTTTATGTATTTGGTACAGGGTCTCACTATACAGCTCAGACTCGTAGTGAGCTTCCTGTTTTCAGCCTCCTCAGCACTGAGATTGCAGGTGTGCGCCACCACTCCTGGACTCGGTAGCTGACTCACTGTGTTTCAGCAGCAGGGCCAGCGCAGCATGCAGGTCCAGGGATTGAATCCTGGTCCCTGCACTTGCCAAAGCAGGTGCTTAGTCTGCTAAGCTATCTCTCTGGCCATATAATTTTAGACTGTACTTTTCATACTAGTTTTTATATCATTCCTTATTTTCATGACCTTTTTTATGTATTTGGTACAGAGTTTCACTATGTAGCTCAGACTTGTAGTGATCTTCCTGTTTTCAGCCTCCTCAGCATTGGGATTACAGGTGTGCACCACCGTGCCCAGGTTTGGCAGTCTGCTCAGCATGCCTGGTGGGGGGGGTCATGGGAGTGGATGTGGGGAGTTGTGGGGAGAGCATAGCATGTGGTGCTGCAGTGGGAACCCCAGCCCCCGTGCTTGCCTAAGCAGGTACTTAGTCAGATGAGCTATTTCACCTGCCCTATGACCTTTTCTTTTACCATTTTTTTTGTTTTTTCCTTTCTTTCATCCTAGCTCTTCCTTTCCTTTAAACAAATTCCTTTCCTTTCACAGTATCTAGTGTACCTCTCAGATTTTATTTATTCTTTCAGGTTCTTATCCTGACAAGGTGCTATGATGTTTATGCATGTGGGTCTGATTTATTTCACTTATGAGTACGGTATCTAGTTATATCCATTTAACTCTAAAAACCTTGAGCTTATCTATTTTTATAGCTGAGTAATACTCCATTGTGTAAAAATACCACATCTTTATCCACTTCTCAGCTGATGGGCATTTGGGTTGTTTCTAAGATTTCACTATGACAAATTGTACTGCTATAAACATGGGTGCACATATATCACTGTGATATCATGTTTACAGTTCATCTGAAAAAGTACCCAGAAGGGTTGAATGGGACCGCTAATCCTAGTTTTTAAGGAATATCTACACTGATTTCCACAGTGATTGTATCAGTCTGCACTCCCATCGACAGTGGAGAAGGGTTCCTTTTCCCCCACAGTCCCTCTAGCATTTGCTGTTGGCTGACTTCTGATGATAGCCATTCTTCCAGGGTGATATATAATCTCACTGTAAACATTTATAACTTGAGAGGTACCATTTTAGCCATTTTTAAGTACACATTTCAGCAGTGTTAACTATTCTCCCAGTGTTGTGCAGCTGTCATCAGTATCCATGCCCAGAACTTTTTCACCAGACTGAACAGAACCTCTACCATATGGAAACACTGACACCCCATTATTTCCTCCTCCCCACTCCTGGTAGCCCCCTTTTACTTTCTAGCTTTATCAATTTTTATATCAGTATTTTGTCTATGTGTCTTGAATTATAAGGGGAGGATAATGAGGTAATTCAGCCTGGTGTGACCATAGGAGATTGCATGAATGATTCAGTGAATAAATAGATGAAACTCTCATGCCTATGAAAAGCCCCAGAGGTACTTTAATGGTTTGGGAAGATGCTGTAAATGACAAGAGATGTTGAGGAGAATGAAAAGGGGAAGGGACAATAAACATGACCCAAAGGCAGCTGGAGAACCTAATGCCAGTGGGATCAACCCACACTGATTTGGATTTCTGTGGCAAGAACAATTTTAGAATTCTGTTGAAGGAACTGTAGAGCCAGGTTGATGGCAACTTAGAAGAATGATAGGAAAGATATCCAGTACATGGAAGAGTTCATAGAAGTGTGTCTTTCTTTGAGAGTTCTTGGAAACACTGTAGCGGACTATCTGGGACTCTGGCTGAGCAGGGGACTAACATGTCACAGTGAACCTGCTCACTCTGCTAGAAAGGGAATGGGCTTCATTTCTTAGGGTATTGAACTTCATCATTTTGTCCAGTTATCTCATGGCTTATGCAGTGTTTTTAATAAATTGAGACATGAATGGGTTTCTTTGATGTAATTTTGAGGCATCACTCCCAAGAGTGCTGATTTATGCCCTTAAATTAATATTGTTTGCTCCTTGTTTTTGACAAAATCAAGTAACCATACACTTTTATGGGAGATGATGGTAGTATGGAAAGAGGCTCAACAGAGTCTAAAAGCTAAGCATATCTCAAATGCTCTATGGTGAATAAGTTTTATGTCTTATCTTCCTTCCCCAAAATATAAAATTGAAAATTGATCTTCATTAGTTATCTGAAAGATAGGAAACATATATCAAAATAATGAGTACATTACTTAAGTTTTATATGATGAAACCAGCTCAGGGTTTTGTGTCACAGGGTCACTTCAGGCCACCTGAATTGCATGCTGCTTTCCTTAGAACCACCTGAAATTCTTCTTTAAAATACTCTGTGCTTTTCTTTTGGAGAGATGAGATAACCCCTGGTATCAGTCTTGGTTCTGGTTTCAGTTCTCTCTCTTCTTGGCTATGAATATTTTCTCTCATCTTCCAACTCTCCGACGTCTCATGAAATTAGCTAATAAAATCTGCTTTAGCCTCTGCCAAGTGTGCATCGTTCATTTTCTGTTTTCTTATTATTTAATGACAAAGTGACTTCTTTTTCTGTTCACTTTCCTTTTTCCCCCCGACTTGACACTGCCTCTTTAGAATATCCAGCTGGCACCCAGAGTTGAGTTTAAACTCACAAAAATATACTCACTATCATTTGGGCAAAGGATATAACACTCATAACTGGTAGATGTTAGACCTTCTCTGTGAGTTTCCTATTGTTATTAAGCCAGTATTTGGAACTTCATATAAAACGCCCTTGCTTCCTCCAGCCAGTGGGCCTTTACTCTTGTATTCTGGTCCTCTTATGCTGACTGTGGGTGTTTCTTTCCTTTCCCAGGTGCAGAGCTTCTTCTAGCATGACTGTGATTTGATCAGCAGCCACGAACATTGGCTCCTGTGTCTGGCCCTGTGGTGCTGGGGTCTGATCACCGTCTGCAACAACAGAGCTGTCATGGCTGCTGCATCTACTGCGACCCCTGTCATTTCACAGCCCCAGGTAAGTGATTCAGCCAGCACAGGTTGGGGGGAATTGTAGCTTTGTCACGTATTTAAGTTGGATTTTAGAAGGCGTGTTTTACTCTTAAGGGTCATGTAAATCTCTCTTGTTAGCATTTGATGTCCATTTAGATAGTGGTGCTTTTCCGAGAGAGGTATCATTTAGTTCAGGAAGCAGCTGAGGCAATGAACAAGTGATTTTAGGGAACTGGCCTCTGTTTCTGAGTACTTAGGATATATCAAACTTCAAATCAAGACTAATGAACAGCAAATTCTACTGCTTTCGCTGTGTGTGTATGTGCACACATGTGTGTATGCGTATATGTGTGTGTGTGTGTGTGTGTGTGCGCGCGTGTGTGTGTGTGGTGTGACTGGGGTTGTGTTTAATGAAATGTCTCAGAAAGCATCCAAGCTTATAACAAGGTTTCCAGTCATGCCTTGTTGTCTTCCTCCTATGATTTTTGTTTTGCCTTGATCTTTGCTAAGAACTTTGAAGACAAAATGCAATTCTAAACACTCTCAATAGTCACCCTAGAAGAAATGCTTCCTGTCTACTGCAGAGCAGGAATACCACAGGGACATTGTATTTGTTCAGGTTATTGTGCAGCCTGCTGGGGATTCATCGGTCTCTTTAGGTTCAGCAGGTCGAGTCATGCAATGGGGGAAGCAGGCTTTGCAGTGATTAGGCCCTGCACCTTGCGATGTTTTATGAGCAGCTTTGTTCGTGCTGGCTGGTGTGGTCTCACGTTTACTTTCTCCGCATGTACTTGTGCTTCCCACAACAGCTATATGAATTTGGTGACTCAGAAGGTGCAGCTTCCCGTGAGCTCTTTCTTCACTCTCCTTCTCTTTAGAGCATGGCAGCTCATTTGTGGCAGTTATTTTAAGCTAAGGTTAAAGAAAAAAGAAAGAGCTGTATTGACTGAAATTTGAGTCTTGATGATACAGAATGCTTTTTCATTCTGTATCATTTTGCAGGTTATTACATGGTGTCTGTGTTTTTAAAAGACAGAGTGAGAAAAGAGGCATGGAGGGGAAAGGGACATTTATTTATTTTTAATTTAAATTTTTGATTTTTTAAAAGAGAATAAAAAATAGTAAAAAAATCATTAGAAATGATACAGAATTTCACTAAACAAAATAATAGGAATTCAGCAATGGTTGTTATGTTGAATAATGTTGTCTTCAAGTTAGTTGTTTAGATTATCAGATAGAAGTGTGCAAAAGGAGAAAAATTTAAGCATTAGCTGCTTCTAGTAGACCAGCAGAGGTGTAAATCCCCCGATCCTCTCTAAAAGACTTTCATGTCTTGCTTTCTTCCCCTGCTGTTGGTGTCATTTTTCAGAATTTTCAGTGTTACCCTCATCACCCCTGAAGTATAGTTTTCTTTCTGGTCAATAGATCGTTGCTCTTTACTTTTGGTATGTAGTTTTTATTACTTTCAATAGGTGTGTGTGTGTGTGTGCGTGCGTGCGTGCGTGTGTGTGTGTGTGTGTGTGTGTGTGTGTGTGTGTGTTGTGTTTTTTGGTTTCTGCAAGACTGGGAGAACAGGTAAAGAGAATTCAGTGCCTTTTAGTTGAAGTTGCCATTTGAAAGTCTTGGGTTCTTCTTCCTCCTCCTCCTTCTCCTCTTCCTCCTCTTTCTGCTCCTCCTCCTCCTCTTCCTCTTCCTCTTCCTCCTCTTCCTCTTCCTCTTCCTCTTCCTCTTTCTCTTCTTCTTCTTCTTCCTCCTCCTCCTCTTCCTCTTCCTCCTGTTCCTCTCCTTCTCCTTCTCCTTCTCCTCTACTTCCTCCTCCTCCTCTTCTTCCTCTTCCTCTCCTTCTCCTCCTCCTCCACTTCCCCCTCCTGTCTCTCTCTCTCTCTCTCTCTCTCTCTTTTCTTTTTCAGAACTGGGGATTGAACTCAGGACCTTGCACTTACCAGGCAGGCACTTGTGCCCCTGAATGATCTCCTCAGCCCCAAAACTTTATTTATTTATATTATGGCCAGCTCAGCCTGCCCTGGGGGTGGGGCTGATGCAGCATGTGGTGCCAGGGATCGAACCATGGTTCCTAAGCTTGACCTAAGCAGGTGCTTCAGACTGCTGAGCTATCTTGCCAGCCATTGGGTGCTGTGTGAAGTGAGTTAGGTCCCAGTACAGGATTTCTGGACAAGGCCTTTTGTTATCCAGCAGCACTGCCATTTGTTTGCATTTCTAAAAGCATCATTCTTTGTGTATGTTTTCCCTATTATAGAAGCTACTATAGCTGATGTGTATATAACATGAAATACCATCCTCGTCACATTTAGTGCGAGCACTTGGGGAAATGGGTACCCTGGTCCATTTCCTGTGGTGCAGCCACTTGGGCTTATGGTGATAATTCTATGGTATCTGTTAGAACCATCATACACTTTAGCACATAGTCTGTTCCAATCCTGATAGCTATATTACAAAAAAACCTCACACAGGGGGACAAGGAAGAATACATAAAAAATTCTCTGAAGCACTATTTAAAGAGAAAGAAGTACAAAACAGTGCTGAATGTCTAGTAGCATGAGGACATGGCAGTAAATTTAGGCATGTGGATATGATTGAAATGCCACATAACAGTTAAAAAAAAAATCAGCCTACCAACACAGCTGTATTACCTTAAGCTATTTTACAGAGGGAAAGGAAAGCAAGATTCAGGAAAATCCTTATAGGAAGATATCATTTAGGCTCCAAGCCATACCTGTGTGCCCTTAGGGATAGACAAGTGGAAATACAGAGCGAGAGGCCCAGGCCACACATTTCCAGTGAACTCCCAGAGGGTAGAGCTGGATCTTGAGAAATGAAAAATCCCTCCTGAACTTTGAGCTTACCCAACAAAATGCCAGTATTTAATTTCTCTATTAGGGAGAATTTAAATTTAATTACCATTTTCTCCTTGAAGGCCACTCATGGAAAAAAAACAAAAGTCAACACACAGTTGTTTCTTGGCTTTTGAAAAGTCATGAAACTTTCATGGCCCCACTAGTCACACTACCCGAGCTGAATCCTGGCTGAGCTAAGGGAAAAGTGACCACATTGCCAGTGCCTTAATTTCCTTGCCTGCAAAAGGAACAAGGCAATAATGAAGGTAGTCTCAGGTTGTTTTCAGGATAATCTGAGAAAACGTATGTGAAAGTTAGAGTAGCGTCTGGTACGTGTGGAGCACTTATATCACAAGAGTTGTGATAAGTAAGAGAAAGTAGGTTTTTGCTCTCCCTCAGTTTAGAAATGTAATGGAAGACATACAGAAAAGGACACAAGAATGATAGTGATGTATTACAAAACTCTGACATGGGAAGTGCGACTGTTCTAGGAGTAAATTGAAACCCAGCAAATGGCGTGAGAAACCAGGGAAGGTTTTTTGAAGGAAGAACATCAGACTGGTGACTAGCAGAAGAGTATGAGTTAGGTGGGCAGTGGCGAAGAAAAGGCATGTGTGAGGTTCACACGTCCTGCGGGGAAAGAGAACAGTGCAGTCAGAATTTAGATGAGGATGGTTACAGTGTAATGGGACACCTGGTTGTAAGTACCCATGCCCCTTGAACCACCTCCAAGAGTTCATAAAAGCTGATTGTTAAATTTGCAAGCATTTGATGAGTAGTGGACCTCAGGCTGGTATCTTGGGATCTGTTGTGGTGTATTTGTGCTGTAAAAAGAAGCAAACCCTGTGTCACCATAGATGAGCTAGGTTATAATGCTAGAGGTTCTTGCATGCCATCTTATAACTACAGCTCTTTAATAGTTGTCAGGCTTTTGAGGATTCTGCTGAGCAAGTCCTATATGTCAACATGTCAACTGGGTGGTTGAGGTACATTCTTACCATATTTTGGGAGTAATGGGAGCCTCCAGTAGTTGGGGAAATATGCCCTTTTGGAAGAAGTCAGTTGTGAGCTGGAATGTTAGGTCATAAGGACAAGTGGCTTACTCTTCAGGAGAGATCAAAACACTCTTAGTTACTTCCTCATGACTAAGACACAGTACCCAACAGCCACAGGTTAAAGGAGGAGAGGGCTATTTGGGCTCACAGTTTATGGAATAGTTAGCTGGTGGTGTGGAAGAGGGGCATGGTGGAGGCATGGCAGCTCATGGCATGGTGGTGTGGAAGCAGAAAGTGATCAAGAGAGTAGGAAAGTTTCTTAGTTTGGAATTTTTGCAAGGGAACAATGCAATACAGGATACATTTTAAAGATTAATTTATAATAAATCACCCAAAGAATCATATACAGGGTGCAGAAAATCTGTCTACACGCCAAAGACTAAAGA
The DNA here is from genome assembly GCA_004027025.1 of Myocastor coypus. NCBI lineage: Eukaryota > Metazoa > Chordata > Mammalia > Rodentia > Myocastoridae > Myocastor > Myocastor coypus. The sequence continues at coordinate 60,309 of PVJA010001871.1, forward strand.
ATCCATCTGAGAGCCTGAGTCCTAATATCCTACATGAGTCCAGATGAAAACCTAGAGCCCATGACAGTGCCTCCCACAAATCCAATTGGAGGCCTAGAGCCTGTGACAGTGTCTCATGCAGGCTCATTCATGGATATGTGCTGGGAAGGCCCAAAGGTCAGTAGTGGCAACTAGGAAGTCTATGCCAATCAGATAGAGAATCTGAGTTGGCAGGCTGAAGGAATCTCAGCTGGAGCTAGGAAGCAGTGCTCAAGGTAAGAGCCAGATCTCCCTGAAAAGCACCACAGCCATGCTTAGGAGTGGAGAGGTCCTGAGCTCCTTCAGTGCTGAGGAAAGCTGAGTTCCCATCAGGAAAGCCAATGTGACAAGCTTCTCTGGGAAGCTGAGCTGTACACCATCTTCCCCTCTGGAGCCTGGAAGCAATGCACAGGATCAACACCAGAGCTCCTCCAAAACAAACCACGGCCATTCTCAGCAACCAGGAGGTCCCAAGCACCTCCAGCAACAAGAACAGTCAAGTTCACCAGGAAAGCCAACATGATAGGGTCCCCCAACAGATCAGCCCAAGAGAACCAGCAGCTACCAACAGCTCCAACAGCTTCTCCAAACAGCATGCCTTACAGCGGCTCCCAGCTCTTCTCCAGTTCTGCCTCTTATGCTGCTGGCAACAATCTTGAGGTGGGCCTCCCATACCCAGTGCCGTGCTAGTTCAATTCAGGGGAGTCTAACAAGTTGACCACCAGTTAACAGGTCACTGCAGAAGGAAATATAATCTCCAGGCCACACCCTCAAATCCCTGCTTCTTATTCCCAGGCTTCACCTTCCAACATCACAGTGAGCTAGGAACCCACCAGTGTGGGCTATTCCAGTGTTGTGTATCACACACCCATGAGTCAGTCAGTGTCCTAGAGCTCCACTTGGGAACGCATGGAGTTTGGGTGTTGGGGGAGGGGATATAAACCGTAACAAAGAGCATTGCATCATTTGGTTTCAGGATCCTCCGGTTGATGATGGGTCTCCTAATTATATGTTAACTCTTCCATGTAATTTGTACAGTCAAATTTTAGTCCAAGACCAGCATGCCCTTGCTGCCAAGCCTCTTTTCTCTTATTAGCACTTTCCTGCAAGTTCAGAGAAGGTTAAGAGTATTTAAATGCATATTTCCTTAGCACAAAGAGTTGTTCACTCAGTCAGCTTAGCCTGGTATTGTCAAGTACACGGACTTCATTTTCATTCTTTAGAAATGAATTCAGTGCATAAAGACAAACTCACTTTCAATTTTGCAAAACCTGATTTCCAAGACAAAACCAACAATTAAACAAAAAGCTTTCGGTTTTGTTTGTTTCTCTATTCATTTGGTAACAAAGAGCATTTTAAAGGTAAGGCTGCCTAATGCTAGATATAAACTAATTAATACGAACAAATAACATGTGGTTGTTCCAAACAATAATAGAGAAGAAAGCTTTCATTGTTACTCCTGCTGAGATTGCTATTTAGTCAGTGAAAGCTATGCCTCTGCTTTGAAGTGGACCAAGTTGGCATTCCCTGTTTTATTCCTGCCTGAACTGAGACAGATTTTTGTTTTCTCATGATGAGAATGCACCTAGCTCTTATAAAGCAAGGTGTATGCCAAGGCAAAACTGGACTAGCAGCTGCAGGATATCTCTGTGTTTGTAGTTGATTTATGCTTCTGCTACTCCACACATTGATAAAGAGCTTCCTTCTGCAGAGGAAGCTGCAAGGATGTATTTGCAGACAGGAGCCTGTTCATCAGGAGGTGAGGTTCATATGTGTATGTCTTGTGGAGTGGACACTGGGAAGGTGTGGAGGGGTAGACAACCACAAACCTTAATGCTCTCAGTAGTCTCTCTGTTTTTTAAAATTCTGTTATGCATTCCCTTTATTCTGATTGAGAAAATTACTGCAGAGAGAATGAATAGAATTTGGAATGAAAGTTTGTATTTCCCTTTTTTAACGGAAGCTTTAGTAGATTAATACCTGGTTGCATAAGTTGGCTTCTTTCAACTGGTAATGGAGGGAATCTGAGAGTTTCTTGGGTGTTTATCTCCCATACCTGTGATTCCACTGAGGAAGGGATCTTTTCCATCCTCATTTCACAAGGACTTCATTGTGCATCTCATATGCTAAGTGACTATTTTGCTTTTAAGCCAAGGATACAAAGATAGTTTGATCCTTCCAAGAGATTTTTGGGGTGAATTTCATTGAAGGGCTGAATTTAGGTAGAGTTTCAATATCTTCACTGCTTACATCTCTAATTTCTCTCCAGTATTCTTATAAAAAGTGACAAATTACATGGCAAAACATCTACAGAAGGCTTTGTGTTCCATTCATCCTTTAATAGATACTGGACATAAGCTAATGCTTTCTGTTTTCCACATAATTATTCTAAGAGTTTTTTTTTTACAAGAGAAAATGTTACTTTTACGTGTAGACATATGTATTTCGTGCATATGGGCCATGCCAGAAGGTCCATCAAAGGAGAACCCACTTAGATAAACACTGTGGGAGAGCTGCAGTGCATGGCCAAGAATAAATGCATGCACAGATAAACACCGAGATTTTAGACTTACTCCATCTTGAACTGTGTTTCTATTAGAAATTAAATTTGTTCTCCTATTGCTATTTAAATTCATTTCTGCCTTATTTTGTGTTTATAAGTCAGATAAAGCTTGAGAAAATATCTTATGTTGGAATCTGAGAGCACATTTTGATTTTTCTTTTCAAATTGTATTGGGACACCAAGGAGAAGCCACAAATGACACCTGTCATGTTCGTTTATTTTCTAATGTATTCTCTTAATTGGAACATGTAATGATGGATGAAGCTGTTCTTTTAGCCTTCCAAAGTTTGTGACTTTCTTCTTCTTACTGCCTTGGGAGGTATGTTTTTCTGCTCTCCTTTTGACAACCCTAAACTCCCCAGCAACCTCATTGGAGTGTCTGTTGCATATTTGCCAAGAGTAAATGTCAAGGCAGGATAATGACGCAATGTTTTAATTATAATCAGAGAGTCCAAGGGATACCTGTCTTTTGAGCTCCAGACTTTGCTGTAATAAGACTGTCATTTGAAAAAAAAGTCAGTCTACATTTGCTGTGTAATGATACTGTTTGGTAATGACATAGTATCACTTAAGCATTGTTTTTAAGTTAAGCTTCCATTTCACTAGGCAGGCTCAGGCTAGGAGAGAAACCAAAGTGTGTTCATACCTATTCTTTAGCATCAGAAAAGGCTCTGGCACAGACTAGATTCTAAAGTCCAAATTTGGCAATAAAACAATGCACAAAGATTCAGACAGCTTTTAGTAGCAAAAGTTGGAATCCCTCAGGAAGAAGAATAGGATATGGAAGCGGCTTCCTGTTTCACAGTTAGAAAGTCCAGCAACTGATTTCAAAACATTTGCATTTATATAAACTTCTGCAGACACTACAGAGAGGTGTTAGAGTCTTAGCTTAGGTCTGGAAGGAGAAGTCCTCATCTGGATTCAGGTGTGTTCTCAACCTCAGTGCTTTGTGTACTGCATGATTCTGCTTGGCAGTACAGAGTTGAGCGGATACAGTTGCAGAGTGACTTGGCAAAAATGATCCAGGACAGGATGCAGGGTGTAGACCATCCTCATGGTCCGATGGCATAGGTCAATTTTGGGTCAGGGTTTGCCTCTGATGGACACGTTGGATTGTACAGAGATGACATACGAGTAGATCCTACTTCTGTGAGATACCAAGGTGGCCAAAGCCCTCTACTGTTATTAGTTTTACAAGTACTCACATTGGGTGGAAAAGTAGGTAATGTGCTTTCTGTACTACATACATCGGCACACACTTCTTTATTGCCTTGCCCAAGAATATCAAAATAGCCGGCTGTGGAATTTATGAATCTCAGTCATTTTCTCCCCACTGTCTATTGCAAAGGTAAAATGGAGTGCCAGGGCACCAGGGAACCTGCACAGATTTCACTGTGTAGTTGTGGAGCAAGAAAAGGTGGAAGAAACCAGGTGGCAAGTGACAGGGAATATCCTGAGATAGGAGGATTTTAGTCATCAATCACACCCTGGTACTTTACTCTTTTGAATGATGTATGAGAAATACATGCTTTTTTCAAGATACATTCTTACAGACACTTTTTATGTGGAATTGTTTCTTAAAATTATTAAAACTAATTGATATGCTTTAAATATTATATGCTGCATTTTAATTATATATTTTATTGTCTTCTCTAACCTGTTCACAGGAAAAGGAAGCACCGCATACAGGGTACACAATTTTGTAACACAAAGCATAGTAAGGAAAGTAAAGGAAGATAGCAAAAGTGAAAGAAAGAGTATACAATCCTAGCTTTTAAACTTAGAATGGAACATAAACAGATTGCTTAGTAGAAAATAAGTTTTCATTTTCTTCATTGAATAATTATTTGTTTGATGTGTCAGTTCATGAATGACTGTGTTTATAGTATTTTGTTTCTTTTTGTTTGTTTTTTTGGGGGAAGGATCTACAGGGTGCTCAGGGTCTCACTGCTAAATTGGACGCTTAGTGATCTGCCTTTTTACAACCTTCCAAGAGCTGGGATTACAGGTGTGTGTCACTATGTCTAGTCTCAATTACTGTCTCAGTGTGCCCTGGGGGCAGGGCTGGCACAGAAGGCCAGGGTATCGGACCCAGCCCGTGTGCCTGCTTGTAGATGCTTTAATTCACTGAACTATTTAGCTGGCCCCTATAAATAGTGTTTGATTTGAAGATTCAAAACCTGTGGAACTTTTTTTTTTTTTTTGGTGGTACTAGAGAATGAACCAAGAGTCTACACTGAGTTGTATCACTAGCCCTTCTTCTGCTTGGGACAGGGTTTTGCTAAGTTGCTCAGGTAGGGCTTGAATTTGCAATTCTCCTGCTTTTAGTTTTTTTAAAACTCTTGAAAGCATTTGTGTGTCTTACGAGTTTTAAAGAGTATTGCTGGTAGTTTTTGCCTCCCTTAGCTCTGTGTGTGTGTTGCGGGGGGAGTGCTTTTTTCTATCTTCTTTGAGCTTCCTTCTACAAGTACTTACTTACTATAGAAAGGTAGCTAATGGACTCTTGTTCTACACATGTTTGACGTTTCTCTTCATTGTCTTTGTGTGAGAACTTCAGAATAGCTGGCTGTGGAATTTGTGAATCTTGGACATTTTCTTTCTGTGTTAGAGACACTGAATGCTTGGGTCCTGCCCTTAGGAAGTGTATCTACACCAGAAGCTTGGCATATCCTGTGTTGTCTGTTTTAGCTATTTAGGGTTCTTCTCTATTTTTTAGATTATAAAATCTCATCAAGCTATGACTATTTTAATATATATATATATATATATATATATATATATATATATATATATATGATTAACCTGAGGTTTGCCTTTTAAAGCAAAACCTTTCCTTTGTTTAGAATAGTATTTCTTTAGATTCAATATAGTCTTCCTCGAATTCTTAGTATAACCACAACCTTACTCTTATGTTTCTCTCACAAGTTTCTCTTTTCTTTTTGTTCTTCTCAACTCAGGCTGTCCTGTGTGAATTTCTTAAATGTTCTACTTGCCCTTTCTTTCTTTCTTTCTTTCTTTCTTTCTTTCTTTCTTTCTTTCTTTCTTTCTTTCTGTTTTTACTTTATTTTGTTGCCTGTGTTGCTGTATTTAGGAACTGTTATGCTCTTTCTTCTACTAGGTACAGTGGTGACATCCAAAGATAACCACTTTGTTCTCAGAATCTTTATCCTCAGAATCGCAAAAAGGGTTTCAGATAGGATTCTGCTAAGAGTGTCGAGATAAGGAGGTTATCCCCCATGCTCTAGATGGCTTAGTGTAATGACAAGGGTCTTTAAAGAAGGGACAGGTGTGAAAGCAAAGCTCTGGGTGGTCACTGTTGGCTTTTGAGGGTAGATGGACGCATGAGCCAAGGAAAGTGGAAAACCTGTAGACACCAGAAAGACAGGAAAAATGAGTTCTTTCCTGGAGCCTCTGGGCAGGAATACAGCTTTATCAGCAGCTTGATTTTATCTCAGCACTGAGATCCATTTTGGACTTTTGCATAGTCAAGTGACTGTTTTAGTGTTTTGTTGCAGTAGCAATAAGAAGCTAACAACCTCTGTATAGTGTTTATTATTTCTGTCTTCAAATGATTTGTTCTATTTTCAATACTAATTGATAAAGCCCACTGAGAAAACAGTTCATGGATATCCTATAATATAATCTTTTTTTTTCTCTAACAAATCTGCTTTATCAGGGATCTTTTCTTTTTGGGGGTGTCATCTTCTTTGGGAATGCATTTTTCTCAGTTGTGTTAATTTTTTTCTTCTTTTCCTGTGTGCTACATCATTACAGCCAGGCCTATCTTATGAGATAACCCAGTTGCAGTTGCATCATTCTCCATGAGCTTGATAGGAGTTTTCTAAGTCTATCAAGTCCCCTGGAAGCAGCAAAGTCCATTACTGAGGTCCTCTAGATGCTCAGCTCTCTATTCCTTATTCCCAGACTTGCTGCTTTTCTGCAGTGGCTTGACAGACTTATTTCTTGATTGAGTTGCATAGCACTAAAACTAACTGAAACCCCTCCTTTTCTAAGGTGTGGATCTTTACTTTTTTAATGCTTGGTACATTTTCTATTCCCTTACTATTTAGTTGGTAATTTTTGTGAAAAGTAGATTTTTTTTTTTTTTTTTTTTTTTTTTTTGTGGTGCTGAGGATTGAACTCAGGTCCTTGCACTTGCCAGGCAAGTGCTTATTCTACTGGCCCAAAAGCAGAATTCTTATTCAGAATTCTCTTTGTCTAGAATTATAAATTGGAAATAGATCTACTATATAATTTAGTCTATTTTTCTAATTTCTCAGATGGCCAAACTAAATTTCAAAAAGTTCATATTTTATCACTAAAATAACATAGTTTTGCTTGTAGTGCCAATAAATTTCTGAGAGATAAAGAATGGAATGAAACTCAGTCATACGGCATTTGCCACCTCAACTCTTGGGATTCCATTAGAGAAAAGCTGTCACTTTTATTTATCTTCGTGTATTGTGGCTTAAAGGAGATAATTTAAAATTTTTATTTTGCCATCCTTAATTTTTTTGAGGGGGTCCTGGGGATCAAACTCAGGACATTGTGCTTGTCAGGCAGGACTTATGTTGCTAAGCTATGTCCCCAGCCTAACCATGTAGGTTGCAATAAATAAGAAGCTGTGACATTTTTCTGTTTAGAAAATTATAAGAAGTTGTACACGTCCCTGCTTATCTTTATTGATAGCTGATGTCTTGAAATTGAGGTGCTGTGCAATGGATGCCCCACATTTGGTTTTAAAAATTCTGTCTCCAGAGGAAACGAACGGTTACATGAGCTAAAGTGAAGTAGTTTTGTATTTATATTTAAAACCTCTGTATATCCTGGGAAGAAAGGAAACTAGTAAATTCTAAACATTTTTGGAATTTTTTTTAGTTTATTGATGCAACCGAAATTCATTTACCGTTGGGTTCATCTAATAGCTGCTGCTATACAACCATGAATCAAAAAGCTAGAATTTTCATCATGGTCAATTTTTCAGCCCAGCTGAGTGGGATCACTAGGTCATTAAGGGATCATTATGTGGTGTATTAGGTGTTGCTGTCGGGAAGCTGTATGGATCTGCTGAAGGTACTTAGCTGAGGCTTAAAAAGGACTGAGGGGAAATGACTGAAGGGAACATTTCACTGATAAAACTTGGGGAAAGACTGAAACACTCCACGTGTGATCCTTGAACCAAAAGGACTGGCCTTAGCCGAAGCCCCTGTTCAGATCTACTGTGTCAGAAATTCTTGGGGTATGGACGGCAATCTGTGTTTTATAAACCCCCCTAGGTGATTCTGGTGCAGGAAACCACTGTTGTCATTGATGCTGAGAACTGGAGATGAGAGAGCACAGCACATTAAAACAGTTGCAGCAGAGTTTGAAGTCTTCAGTAGCTTGAGGTGAGGCAGGTAAGTCTTGAGAAGATAGTAGAAGAGCTTAGCACATTTGTAAGCCATTGACATGTTTTCAGGAGGGGAAAAGATTGCTTAACTTTGTCTTCTAGAAAAATTACTAGAGAAGAGATTAGAGCTGAATAGAAGAAAATACTTAGGAAACCAGTGTAGTAGCAATAGCAATGATTATGAAGATGTAATAACAGTGTATAGGTCAATTAGCTGTTGAGAAAATAGAATGTCCAAGATTTGATTAGGGATATAAATTGTGCAGAGGAAGGGAAAGGAAGAAGTACTGTATTTGGCTCTACAGCCAATACATAGGTCCTTGGAAAGAGGATGTGGGAGGAGCCTGTTTGAGATCATGAAAAAGATTGTATGAGTTTGGTTTTTGCGTATTGCAACTGGAGTAGTGATGAGATAGTCAACAACAGTCAAAGGTAGATAATTCTACATTTGCAGGAGGTTCCAGAAGGAATTATGGTTAAATATCTCGAACTAGGTATATTTGGGCTATATAGAGTAATTTAAATCTTAGGGTATAAATTAGATGACTCCATGGAAGTTCGCTTCATAAATGGGAAGGTAAAGAGTGTAGAACATATTCCTACTGGACAAGGAAGAGGAACTCTAAAAAATTACCAAGAATGACTAGCCAGAGAGAATAGTTGAGGTCCAAGAGATGTGATGTTGTGAGAGTGAAGGGAAGATAATTTGCCCAGAAGAGCTTTTCTTTTTTTGTGTCTTATGCTCTAGGAAAGCCAAAGGGAATAACTCGAAGTTCTTTAGAATAGCCACTCAAAGATACTAGTGACTCAGAAGAGTTACATAGACCTTGTCCTCAATACTGTTCTTGCTGCTGGTACAAAATACCTGACATCTGCAAGTTAATGTTAAGGAAAAAGGTTTGTTTTGGATCACAATTTGTTGAGTTTTCAGTCCATAGTAAACAGGCTCCAAGTCTGGAAGGCATAGCACAGGGTCATCACAGAAGAGAATCATAGCATTGCAGGTAGTAGGCTGCAAAAGCAGCAAGCAGCAGAAGTAGCCTGCCTTCTCTCTTTGCCTTTATATTCCATCCAGGCTCTAAATCTATTGATTGTGGACAGCCACACCCATTCAGGGTTTCCATTATCCCCACACACAGCTATTCTAATTTCAATCAGTGCACTAATTTAGTACCACACAGCCTTAATCCCACTGTCTCAGCCTAGAACCAGCCAACTCTGAAAAGCCCACCTATGTTCATATGAGATTTTGTGGGGACACCCAGATACAAGCCATACCAGACCTCAAGAAGTTGACTGGGAATGGAAGAGTTGGCAGGTGGGTGGAAGTGGAAGCCACAGTATGAGAAATTAGTGGGTGACCAACATGAGAGAGGATTTGGCTGTGACAGAGAAAAAGAATCAACTCTGGCAGGCCAGAAAGAGAAGGTGAGAGCACTAGAGAACTTTTCTTTCTTTTTGAAGGTGCAGAGACTTGATCTTAACACTGATGGGAAGCTGTGGCCTTGGAGGGAGAGGGCAAAGGGCAGGAAGAGGAAGGGAAGGAAAAGAGAAGTGTGGGAAAAAGGGAAGACCCTGAAGATGGGAGAGACAGGAAGCAGATAATAGAAAAAGGTCTTGTAATTGTAGGAAGAAAAGACATTCAGAGTAGTTGGGTGTCAGAGGGCACACTTTCCTGTTCTAGGGGAAGAAGGGAAAGGGCGATTTTTCTTTGGCATGGAGAGAATTCCAATGTGGTGACTTCTTACTTTCTTCTATTTGATACTTGGGGCCCTAAAAGATTGAGAATGGTTGATCCATTTAAAATAATCATTGTGCAGGACATGTAGATTAATAATTGGTGAAAAAACCAAATTGGCATCAAAGTCCTACTTGAGGAAAAACATCATGGATTTATAATGGGACCAAACTGAATGTTCTCTCAACTCTCTAGAAAGTCTTAGGGCATATGAAATTAGCAATAAATTGGATTCAACCAACACCCCCGCTTTGGCAATACGTGGGGCAAAGAAATGTAAAGGTAAGCCCTCTGTTCCTTTATTTAAAAAATCCAGAATTTAAACAATTATGGAGGCTGAAGGCTTATCGTAATTCATTTGGTGCCAAAACTCTCAGTGGATTGATGTGAAACTATTGATAGCTTTCACTGGGCTGGGGAGATAGGGCCATGGCATAAGTGCCTGATTTACAATCTCAGGGTCCTGAGTTTGATCCCTGGTACCATATACCATGCCAGCCATGGAACCCTGGGCAAGTGGTGCTGGCTCTGAACCCGGGTGTGATGGGCCTGGGGCAGCTGAGACAGGAGGATCACTGTGAGTCTGAACTGCATAGAGAGATCCTGTATTGAAAGAATAAAACAAAAACAAATCCCCACAACCCTAAAAAAGAAAAAGCCTGAATTCTAAAGGACGCCTGACCCTAATATCTTCAAGAAGGTACTGTATAAGGAAGGAATAAAGAGGTTAAAATAAATTATTATGACATCTAAGGTAGACAAGAGGAAAAGGGAGAGTATTCTACAGGGAAAAGTTAGAAGAGTTAAGGACATAGAGATCTTCAAAGGATTGTGAGTCAAACAGAAAAAAGTGAAACATGGGAAATTATAACAAGCAGCTGGAATGTTTCCTATACTTTCAAAGAGAGACTGTTATGGGTGCTCCCAAATTCCAGGTGGGCCTGGAGCTGTGGGCAGCTGGGTTCTGATGATATAGAAATGATTGGAAATGAGATCAAGAAAATAAAAGGCAAAATAATTAGATAAATTACCCAGAGCAGTAGTGAGATTCAAGATGCACTGGACTTGTGTGAACCAGATTCTCTGATTTCTAATGAATGAAACGCAGTGAAAAGTGCGACAGATACCCCAGTATCGACCAAGGGCTCCCCTTTTCTCTGGAGTGGCATGGCTTTAATAAATAACAAAAAAACAAACAATAAGTAATTTTATCCAGCATGTTATGTGTAATGTTAGAAGTGTGATTTAGAAGTTACTTAAGTCAAAGTGAAAAAGGAGACTTTAATAGATGTTTAGAAGAACAAAAAATTACCCATGAATTTTGCACTGTTCTTACAACTTTTAGTGATTGGTAGACATTTATGTACAACCATAGATATTCAGGTTGTACATCATAAATAGTGGTTAAATTTGTCATATTTGCTGTTATTAGAAACCATGATTTTAAAGAAGATAGAATGTGAAATATTCAAGAAATGCATTCTTAGGATAGAAGTCTGAAACATAAGGCCTTAGGAAAAGTGATATATTCTATGTGATATACAATTTTCTAGTTTTTCCTCCATTGCTTTTTGTTTTGTTTTGTTTTCTTTTTTTTTTTTTTTTTTTTTTTTTTTTTTTTTTTTTTTTTTTTTTTTTTTTTTTTTTTTTTTTTCTATTTCTCACTACTGGGTATCAAACTCAGAGGTGTTCAACTGCTGGGTTGAACACTTAGCAGCCCCTGCCCCATTACTTTTAGGCAGGGTCTCACTAAATTGCTCTTGTGGGACTTCAGTTTGAGACCCTCCTGCCTCAGTTCTCCTAAAGGCGGGGCTCTTGGATGACAGGTGTGTGCCACTGTGCCTATCTAATTTTGCTTTAGTAGCCTTATTGGCTGCATTATTCTATTTTTAACTGCCTCAATTCCTTTTGGCTTCAAGTGAGTATAAGTAATAAGCAAATATATTGTAATCATTGATGCTAAAAAATAAGTACACATACTGTAAAGCATTTTCACTTCACATAATCTAAATATGTTTCACTTCTTTTAGAGCAAGGTTAAGCATCAAATACTGTTTGGAGGTTACATTAGGTTTTTCCAAAAAGAAAAAGAAAAAAAAAAAAAAACCAGAAAACCTCCTTGAGTGTTGATGAATGCTATTCCAGGGATGAGGAGCTCTAGGGGTTAGGCGCTGCTGACCACAGGAATGTTGAATGTCAGATGCTGCTGCTGGCTGAAGTGGCTCTGATGGGTAGTGACCTCTTAGAAATGCTGAGACCAATGGTCCTTGTGGGAACCTGCATCACGCAATGCCTGTCACTGATGGAATGTCCTATGTGAGAGTAGAAATGCAGAATAATAGGGGAATGATGCCCTATGTCCAAACCATCTGTGTTTACAGATGTCCCAAATAACAGGTCAAAAGAGACATCCCTATGGTAAAAAGAGCAATTGCAGTGTTCTCAAAAATTTTGTCTGTCTCATTTATTTTAAGTAAGATTTCTGGGCCATGTGGCTTTTCTAGTAGACTGCAATGACATGCAACCACCAGCCAGAGACCTTGTCATTTATTTAGTGTCAGCTGTCTTTAATCTTGAGGACTATGAGAAACCTTCAGGCTTTGGCATAATTGTAGAATGTTTTTGCAGGTTCAGATTTTCAAATTTTTTATTTTTATTTTTATTTTTTTAAATTGCTGTTATTTGGCCTGCCTGTACCAGAGAACCCTTGTCATTATCTGCACATCTTTAAGTTTGAATTTGTGTGGATTTTTTTCTAGTTTTTAAAAGTCATTTTCCTCTTTTTTTTTTTTTTTAGTTCACAGCCATGAATGAACCACAATGCTTCTACAATGAATCTATCGCCTTTTTTTATAACCGGAGTGGAAAATACCTTGCCACAGAATGGAACACAGTCAGCAAGCTGGTGATGGGACTCGGAATCACTGTTTGTATCTTCATCATGTTGGCTAACCTTTTGGTCATGGTGGCCATCTACGTCAACCGTCGCTTCCATTTTCCTATTTATTACTTAATGGCTAATCTGGCTGCAGCAGACTTTTTTGCTGGCTTGGCTTACTTCTACCTAATGTTCAACACAGGACCCAATACTCGGAGACTGACTGTTAGCACGTGGCTCCTTCGCCAAGGCCTCATCGATACCAGCCTGACAGCTTCTGTGGCCAACTTGCTGGCCATTGCAATCGAGAGGCATATCACAGTTTTCCGCATGCAGCTCCACACGCGGATGAGCAACCGGCGGGTGGTGGTGGTCATTGTGGTCATTTGGACGATGGCCATTGTCATGGGTGCTATACCCAGTGTGGGCTGGAATTGTATCTGTGATATTGAGCATTGTTCCAACATGGCACCCCTCTACAGTGACTCTTATTTAGTCTTCTGGGCCATTTTCAACTTGGTGACCTTTGTGGTAATGGTAGTTCTTTATGCTCACATCTTTGGGTATGTTCGCCAGAGGACTATGAGAATGTCTCGGCATAGTTCTGGACCCAGGCGGAATCGGGATACCATGATGAGTCTTCTGAAGACTGTGGTCATTGTACTTGGTAAGTTCTGTCTTCCTGTAACTTACTTTATAGATTCCTAACATCTTAAAATAAGCTACATTAGTTTATGGTAGCAGTAGATAACAGCATGAATATTTTCTTTTTTTTTTTTTTTTTTTTTTTTTTGTGGTACTGGGGATTGAACTCAGGACCCTGCACTTGATTTTACTGAGCTGTCTCCCTGGCCCAACATGACTATTTCCAACCTGTATGTGCAGGAATTATGAGAGGATCAGGTACTTTTCTCTTAAATATCTGTGCAAGGCTTGCAGGTCTTTCTATAATTATGGAATCAGCAAAATATTGTCCTTAGTACTATAATATAATAGTGATGATATAAAACATATCATAGAAGAGTTTGGCTACCTTGTAGTGAAAACACATACTAGAATCTCCAGTCAATCAACTTCATTTAGCTTCTGGAAGGTTTCCTTAGAGCCTAAATTGTGAAAGTTTTGCCTGTGGCCTTTATAGTCCTGTTTTTCAGAGAGAAGGTACTTTTTCTAATATCAATGTTTTCACATATAATTATTTTTATTATTCCATTTCTAAATAAGTTATCATTCACATTCTATAATTGTCATTAAAAACAAGTATATCCAGGTTTTGTATAGATTTACCAAAGTTTGGAGGCAATAATATTTTGTGACAGTAATCTTCATGAAAATTTGTTAATTCCTATGTTTATATAGGAGAGATGGGTTGATCTTATAGAAAGAAAAGTACTTGTCTGTACAAGTCCCATCTTATTGTAAATTCATATATTGACACTTGGTTATTTTTGTTGTTTCAAATTAGTGTTTGATGATTTTTTTAAAAAATAAAAGTCTTTAACAACAACTGGTAAGCGTTGGTAGCATAGCACAGTAGTAGATTATCTGGCTAGCTGGTGGGAGGTGCTGGGGTTAACCCAGAGCCAGAAAACAGATGGACAACAATAGCAACAAAAAATGGAGAAAGCAATCAAAACTTTTATTATTTCACCTTTTCCTGTAGAAATTCAGTATAAAATTCCTATAGTTTTCTTTGCTCTGTGTAAAGCAGTACTGAGATAGTGTGCCCTGGGCTTATGTGTCTCCTCTGAAGCACTGGGAATTCCACTCACTTTTGTCTTTGGAGGGAGATAGGGCCCCAACTATCATTAAATAAACCAGCGTTCTGGTTGGGATGTTGATCCCATTCTGCTTTGGGCAGGGTGATTCCATATCACGGAAATCATCTCTAGCTGTACTGATGATGGCCTTCCTGTAGACATGTAGGAATGAGAAGTTATCTTTGGAGTTGCTGGCGCAACCACATCCCTGACCAACTATCTGGAGCACTTAGGTGGTATCACCCTTAGGGACTCCATCAACTCAGATGATAATTATTGTTATTTTTAAATCAATCAATCAATCAATCAATCAATTAATTGACACAAGGTCTTGCTATGTGGTTTGGACTTGTAGTGATTCTCCTGTCTCAGCCTCCCCAGCACTGAGATTGCAGGTGTGTGCCACCATATCCGGTTTTGCTGCCCAACATGGCATGTGGTACCAGGGATCGAACTCTGGTCTTGTGCTTGCCAGGCAGGTGCTTCGACTGCTGAGTTACCTCCCCAGCCTAACTCCGATGATAGATCGCCTTATTCCATCCAAGAAAGCTTAGTGGACATACAAGAATAGTTTATTTATATGTTTAATTATCAACAAGACTTTGAGTATCCTGATGCTAAAAGGATAAATTTTCCATGAGATGGATGAAACACATCTTAGTTTACCAGACACTATTTTTTGCATAAAATTAGTCAATGTGAAATATTTTACTTCTATATTGATTTAGATATTTGTTTGCTAGTGGTGTAAATGGTGATGGATATTTTTCACATGTGCTTGTTGTTGCATTATATGCTGCTTACATAGTTTATAGGACCACCAATTGCAAAGGACTACTGAATTTGTACTATGAGCCTACTACACTCATGCTTTAATACTGACCTCTACAACACCTTGCATATCCAGTTGTACAATGTGTTTCATGATTCATGTGAAAATAACTTTTGTGTCTCATTGAGGTTTTCTTGCAGGTTGACAAAATTACTTTAAGGGTTTATAAGGCTATAGCTCCAGTGTACCTCTGCCCTAAATACCTCTGTCCCAACTCTTAGGCCACACAAACTCCAAAAACCAGAAATATTGTTGCCTCTGAGACTTCAGGGAGCAGAACCCATAAAGATGGAATGTAATTAACTTCTTCTGGAATTAATAACACTGTGTTTATAGCTATGAAATGGAAGATGTTTTAGAATATGAAAAATGCCAGCCAGGATGATAGAAGTTTGCTAAAGCAAGGTGGGAATGTGACTGTAATATGGGGGGCAGAAGCTAAGAAACATGTGGCCCTTTGTGAGAAAATCATCAAGAAATGGAGGATAGGAAAGATATAGGGAGAAGAGTGTTGTAAATCTTAGAATAGGGAATCTACAGCCCTAAACAGTCAGCATTTATCAAAGTGATATTCATGTTATTCAAATATGTACTCCCTGCTTAAAGTCTGACTAACTCACTGGAGAAACTAGAGTTCTGGTCTACCTTCATTTCATTACATTGAAAATTGATGTACTGACAGTTTGTTAATTTTTGATTTTACTTTGGCTTATGGATATTGGTTTTTTAAACGCTCTTCTTTTCTAGTTTGTCAGGTCTTTGGGGGCAGGACGAGATCATAATGCTGTGCTGTCTGTTTTTTTCTCATGGTCTGTCACAATTATCTAGCATAAAGGAGATGTTCAATAAGTCATTAATGAATGGAAGTGGTAATGAAACCAAGTTTCTGAACCTTCAGAATTGAAGAAATCCATAGTGTATGTGCCTTATTCAAATGTACAAGAGCCATATCTAGCCATTTTGCTATTATGTGCTTTCTCCTAATAAAAATATGCTTCTGAACCTTCAGAATTGAAGAAATCCATAGTGTATGTGCCTTATTCAAATGTACAAGAGCCATATCTAGCCATTTTGCTATTATGTGCTTTCTCCTAATAAAAATATGCTTCCTGGAAAATGAGTGGCTAATAAGAGTCATCAGTCTGCATAGTAGCTACTCAGAGGACAAGATGCAGACATGATAACTTTTCTCAACATGATTAGTACAAATATTTCTTCTCGTTGAACTAAGAGAAAGTAGTATGTATAGTCCAATAACCCCATTTATGATAAGAAAACAACCTAATAAAAACAACTTCAAATGAATAGCTTAACAATTGAATATGAAAAAAAATGAGCCAGTCAGAGAATATCATAAAGAAATGCTCTTATCTATGTTACATTAAAAATAATAATTACACCACTAACAACAAAAAAGAATCATCAATAATAGGTCTGCTTTGGTTTCATCTATTCTGGGGATACTCATATAACTAGGCTTGGTTGGTGAACAACTGAGTTACTGGGAGTCAACTTAAAAATAAAGATCTCCTTGTCATTAAAGCCAGCAATACTCCTGCCTCAGCCTCCCAAGTGCTGGGATTACAGGCGTGAGCCACCACACCCGGCTGGATGGATATTGTTATTAATTTCTTATCCTTATTTTCCTGGGGGTGGAACCTGAAGGAGATAGAGGCTAGGTAATTCTTTGAAGGCCACAGAGCGGTTAGATATGGGAGTCAGGATTAAAGCTCTGGCATTTGGTTCTAGAGCCCATGTGGTTTTCGCCTCCATGCTGTACTTCTTTGGAATAAAAACAGCTACCAATCCATAGGGCATTTGGTAGTAAAGTATGAACTGCAGTGTGCTATTAAGTAGAAACAGTGTGAACCTATTAGTACCCATTGATGCTGCCCAGCCCTGGGTGTGCTTTGTATCTACAGGGAGAGAAAGCTTTAAAGAACATTCCTTTCTTTGTTTCTGGTGCTGCCCAGGACTTTCATTTCCTTTGCCCTTTGATACTGTGCGATGTTTCCAGGCACCACTAGCTGCTTGTCCCTGGGGGAGCGTTTTGTTCAAGGTGTGGTTAACTCATTCATTGTCCTGGCACAGCCATGGAGCCTCTTCGCATGCTTGACCCTCCCTACTTGACACTGTACCAAGAATTCCTTTTGAATCTATTCAGTGGTTAAATCTGTGACAGTCAAGATGTTCTTCCTTGTTTGATCACAGGCTGTCTTTAGTTGTAAGTCCTTTCTTTTCTGGTACTATTCTTTGTGATGACACTTTTGTTGGTGTCTTAGTTACTTTTTACTCATTGCTGGGGCAAATACTCGACACCCAAAAAGAAGGAAGGAAAGGTTTATTTAGCTTACAGCTCCTGGAGGTTTCAGTCCATACTCGACTGGTTCCAAGGCAAAGAGACGCATCGCAGAGTACAGCAGTTCATGGTGGCAGAACAGCAACAATGGTGACAGAGGCAACAGAACAACCAGGGAGCAGAGAACAACAGCAAATCAGGGCAGCAGAGCAACAGTGAGAATCTGGCTCTCTGTCCCTCTTTTTAAATTACATCGGGCTCTCTGCCTTAGGCTATCCGCCTCAGGCCACACCCATAGTCTCAGCAGTACTCAGACTGTAATCCCAACAGTAGTAAAACACGTAATCCCAGGGGATCATCATTCAAGTCTCAAACTCTAGAAGTCCCCACCCATGATTGCATGAGGCTTTTGGGGGACAACTAGACACAAACCATAACAGTTGGGGATAATTAAAAAAGAGAAAACCCAAAATTTGGAAACAGAAGATTGTGGTAAAGATATAGCGGTATTTGCATCTAAGCCCTAAGATAATAGATTAATTACATCTACATAGGAGTTTTCTCTTTGGGGAAGAAGAAAGAGACACTGACTTTTCTCCTTTGATCTGTTCAGGCTGGAAATGATCATTCCTGAAGATACATTAGCCTTATGTAATTGTAACTAGCACCAACGAAAACCACACCCCCACTCCTACCTTTATGTATGTAGTTTCTAGGTTAGAATAGGATAAGTCACTTGTCAAAAATAATTCTTTTTGTAGGTGGAGATCTGGAATTCGTGTCTAGAAATGTTTTGGACCATGACCTTTTACCAGTGGACACTGAGCTCCTTTTTCAGTTTAGTTATCAAACATGGTGTTGAGTGCCAGTTATATGCCGAAAGAAAAAAATAGTAAAGGTAAGGAAAATTCTTTGCAGAGCTTATGTTGTAGTAGAGGAGATCAAGAAAGTGTCACAGTGTAGTTGGGTCCATGCTAGGTAGGTGTGACCTGAATGGAAGTGAAGAAGGTGAGGATTTCCTAAAGTGGATTCTTAATTGATATGGAGGTGTTGTCATACTATAGCAGGGGTGGAGGAGAAGGTGGGTGATAGCATAAACATAGTTATTGCCTTTGACAAAGTGAAAGTAGCTGGGCATGATTTATATATCTGAGTCTGCTGGATGGTGTCAATGTCAAAAGTTTTCTTGGTATACTAAGGAGTATGGGTTTTAGCCATAGTTATAAGAGATTCCTAAAGGGATCCTCAAGAAAAATGAACACCAACTTTTTTATAGGTAGGGTAGTTATACAATTAATCAGCACAGAAAGAAACGTGACCTGTTTGGACTCTATCCATTAAACCCCAGATTGTTCTGGGAAATCCAGAAGATACCATTACCTTTCTCCTAGACTCTGCTTCCCTTCATAGATAATGTAGGGATATTCTTTCTAGGATCTCCTTTGGCTTTTCAAATGCGGAGCTCATAACACTGAGCTTCTTCCATTCTGTAAAAATAATGTCAAACTTTGAAAAAAAAAAGTGTCAGTTAAGATTCAGAATTTCAGAGCTCTAAAGGATACTTTGAAATCACTGTATTGAGCTCCTTCATATTTCAAATGGAGAGACAGAAGCTCCCAAGTTAACTGAAAAATTAGGTCTTGAGTTATCTCATGAGCCAAACCAGGATCCAGGCTCCCTGCCTTTTCCTGGGTGCTGTTTTTGTTCCATCAAGGCCTCAGCTTTACTCAGTGTCATCCACACTTGCCCTCGTTTTCTTTCTTGTGAAGATCAACAGGTCTTTATGTGGCTAGCCAACATTAGGTGTAAACACGGTGGCTATAAAGGTAACTGGCTCCTTATAGTGTCTCCTTAAATTCAGTTCATTCTAACAAGTTGGTAATGTCTATAATGAAGCCTCAACAAAGATATCTGACATTGAATTACTTACATATTATTTAGTTTTTAAGTATAGTGTGCAATATATTACCTTTATATAGCATTGTATTATTGCTTTTATTCAGCTCTCTCTGTTTCTCTCTCTCTCTCTCTCTCTCTCTCTCTCTCTCTCTCTCTCTCGCTCGCTCGCTCTCTCTGTTCTTATTTTTATTTGTGGAGGCAGTGCATGTCTGAGAATAACTGGCTTTTTTTCTGGCATCTGGATGATAGTGGGCTTTACGTTTTCTACTTTCAGCTGTAGTATACAGTTGGCCAGTTTGATTTCTAAGGTTATTTATGGTTCTTTAATTATCCTGGAGATAAACTTATAAGAACAAAATCTCTGGCATTGTTTGGGTGATTCTGGGCAAGTTACTTTCAGTACCTTCAACTGTTGGGTGAAGTTGGCTCATTTGATTTCTAAAATTATTTAGGGTTCATTTCATTAACCTATAAATAAAATTACAAGGACAAAAAACAAGTGTGGATCAGCTATGTAGGGCTTTCTTTCTTGTGGAAAATTTAAAAATGGAACAAAAGTAAAGGACATTGATTCCTCTATATGTAAAAGGTGTGCATTGCCTTAATTGATAATCCATGTTTAGATATGCTATTTCCCATTGAAGAAAGTGGTACATTTACAGAGAATTCTCTCAAAAGAAGTGACCCTTGGAGTCTTACTTTTCTGCGGGAGAGCTGTGTGGCAGGAGAGATAGACATCCCACTTGGTCTTGTTGCTAGGGGAAGGGAGTGGACACAGAGTCCCTTATTCCCTGGCCACAGGTGACCAAACTGCACATCCTGTTGCTCTGAAAGGGAATTAAAGCTACCCCAAGTCTGCTGAGGTCCCAGTGGCATCCCTGTAAAGGACGTTTTGAGGAAGAACCTGAGCAAACCTTCATGAGAGCCTTGATTGTTTGGTGCTGTGGGTGGTGCCAGGACAGACACCCTGCAGTTGTTCCACAGTGCTGCCCAGACCCCAGCTCCTGGGCTCAGCCCAAGACAGAAAACAGCTTTCAAACACCAGCTCTTTATGCCCTTTTGTTGCCCATCTCCATTCAAATATTTTTCTCAGAAGAAACTTTTCAACAGACACAAAATCCTCCAAACCACACGGACTTAACAGAGTTCCTTTTGAGGTATGGACAGAAAAGCCAGAGCAGGGAGTTCTTTCTTATTTTAGCTCTGCTCAGAGTGATTCAGCCTTGTCTAGCTGAGATTCTAAATGTTGCAAAGTTATTTGTCTTTGTCGTCAGAGCGAATAAGTGATGTGAAGATGTTTTAATTGTGCTGAGGACCAAAAATCACTGTTGTCTAAATGTCACAAGTTTAGATTTAGAGTGCAACAGGCTAGATTGGATATTGGCTCCTCCCTCTCTAGCTTTAAAACCCTGAATAAGGGCTTAGCTTCTTGGAGCCTCAGTTTTAGAACTAACAAAATGAAGACAGTAGGATTCTTTTCATCAAGTAGTTATGGACTTTAGATGAACTGATTCATACAAAGTACAGAGCTCAGTGTCTGGCTTATGCAGAAATCTTGCTAAATGTGTAGATATTGTTGAAGCCAGCGCATGGAAACAGTGTTCTCATTACTGTCGCGTCCTTTCTACAGGATCATCTTTCCCTCCTTTGCCTTTTTCAGGCACACTGACACCTGTACTTAATTACACACCAAATTCACTATTTGTAACATGGTGGTGGTTCATTCTATGATATAATATGCAAGTACTACTGTCTTTTAGCACCTGGCTCTAATAACGTACTGTAAATTTTGTTTTGAATGATCTTGCTTTTTCAAAGGTACAATTTTTAAAATGTTTTTATTTTCCCCTTTTTGCCATTAGTATATGTTTGTGATATATAATTCAAGTGGGAAAATTGTCTTCTGCTCTTTTCCCTCCCATTGTGTCCTGCTCCTAGATCCCCGTTCCACATATCATGACTATAGTCCTGCTTATTCCGTATTTGCTGAGCTTCAACTCGAGGGATGGACATTCCTACTAGGGTCACAGGAAGTGGCAATTTGATCTAACTCTCCAGTGATAATTACGTTGTGTTGAAAATTAAAATGAATTTTGGAAGTGAATAGACTGCTTTGTCAACATCTATTAGAAAATCATCAGTGCCAATGAATTTGCAGTACTTAAAAGTGCAGCTGTCACTCCTGAAGGGCCTTTCTTTTTCCTTTTGATCAGCAGGGAAGGGCCATGTCTGCAACATTTGGGAAACCTAGCAGGTACATGGGATCATGAGATCTTATTGCTGTTCTCAAGCTGGTTCCAACTTCAGTGTGACCACCTATGAATCCTGTACTCTAAATTTTATCTCCATTCATCTAGGAAGAAACACACTTAGGTCCTTCTGAGTGTCTGCTGCTGGTACTTGAATCTGGAGAATTGCTATGGACATTTCATGATGATAGGGCTTGATTTCTCAGCACCTAGCACAGAGTCCAACATAACAAACTCAGATATTTGTTGAATGACTACATGAAATACATCATTTTTTCTGTATCAGGAGTTATGATGGTTAATTACCATAGAAATATACCTGTGTAAACAACAATTCAATGTGAGGTAAAAGTTCTGTTTAAAAGATACTTTTCATGAAGTGGTAATAATAAAACATTTCCAGATCCTTCTTATATTGGACATTTTGAAAGCTAAGTTCCAGTGAGTGGTTGTTAGTAATTTATTTTTTCAAAAAATGTATTTTCAATATCTTTGAGCACCTCTTATAAGGACCAGAGATTTAAAATTAACCAATGAAAATATAGATCCTGTTCATAAAGAGGTTTCATTTCATTTTAGTAGGTGAGGACAGATAATTTAAATAAAAATAAAATGTAGTAAATAAGTATGACATGATACAATGTGTGTGGTGCTGTGGAATGCTGGGTGTGATGGAACAATGTCTAGAAAAGACTTAAAGATGAAAGTAGGACTGGAATTGCATCTTCCACAATGTAGGGGGGTTCATCAAGTGAATCCAGGCAGACAAATTATTTCTGTTATTCTTTAGACATGATTGAATGAAATTTTTTGATCATTTTACTTAAATTGCAATTATTATGTTACTTATATATGCCGATGACCTTCATTAGGCATGCAAATTTCATGTAAATTCCTGGGAATGGATATGATTTTTCATAATTGATAGGTAAGAATTCACACATACTCTTTGCTTGTGTTTTATACTACATTATAAAGATAGTATAATACATTTATTATTTTTTTAATTGGTTAAAAGTAGCAAATTAACATCAAATTTAGCATCCTATATTTTATCTGGCAATCCTACCACACATATAAAACACATGCATGTGCACACACACACAAACATGCACAGACACACCATACATCATTGTCTGTGAAATAAGCCTTTTTTTTTTTGTCAGACCAGGGCTTGAACTCATGACCTTGCACTTGACAGTCAGGCACTTGTGCCACAGAGCTATTTCCCTGGCCCCAAATAAGCCTTTTAGATAGCAAATAATTCTATTTACCATAGATTTTATTGGGTATGCTTCCATATTATTCTGGAGATTTAAGTTCTCAGAGGTTTCTCTTCTTTGATATTTCTGATTTATCTTTGAGTTTTGGGGGGATAAATGGAGGATTATATCCAATGTGTGGAATCTTATATTTGTTTCCCAGAAACAGTGTTTGCCTATGAACAGATAATGTTGTATATCTATAGGTCAGTATTGAATTATTTTCTTCTTTATGTATTTTTTGCTATGCTTTTTGAAAAAAGAACTTTAGTTTTGATAGATTTTCTCTTTGAGGTCTAAACTACAGCCTTGCACCTCTGAGAAGCTACTTTTCATTCGTGTACTTCAGTGAAGATGATAGTGTCTAGACTGAATGTGGTCACGGCTTTGCTTAAACCCAGGCTGGTCTCCTCCACCAATAGAGGACTTGTTGTAATGATCCAAAGCAAATACGAAGTTCTAATAGGGTGACAGAGCAATAACAGGGTCTTTTTGAAGAAGTGGGATTTAATCTGGCATCGGGAGACTGGAAATTCATGGCTTCACCTATTTACCCTGCCCAAGTAGACTTTTATTGACACAGAGAACACTGCATTTTAAGTAGGGTTTTCCATGAGTTCATTCTAAATGGACATTTCTGCACTTCAGAAAGCTTCTCTTTATGTGGCAGGCATGAATTCATTCACTGGAGTTATTTTCCTTTCTCTTGGGAGAGAGAAGATGGTTGTGTAGGAGCCTAGCCTTAAAGGACCTGCAGAAGAGAGCAGTGAAGCCCTAAGGCCACAGACCAGTCTATAGCCAACTAGTGACTCACCTTCATACTACTGGAGTTGCCTGGCTGTGCTGCCTGAGCCTGTGGGGCATGGCATCGCTGCTTTGTATACTGGCCCAGTTCCCAAAGCAAGCCATGCTGTGAACTGAGGAGCTGCGATCAGTGAGTTTCTGAACACAGCAAGAGAAGTTGTATTGGGACATCCTTTAAAAAGTGTGTGTCAGTGCATGTGTGTGCACATGTGTGAGTGTGATGGCCAAGTGGCCAAGTAAGCAGGAGTAGCAGAGATTAGAGTGCTCACTTTAATTTGGCAAATTCCCATGTTTTGGGGGAGAAGTGCAGATGTTTTAATCAAAAACACTTTTTAAGGCATATGTTTTAGAACATTCACAACCATTAATGTATGAGAACAATTTATTTAGAGGGCAGAAAAAGTTACAGAAACCTAATTTGTTTAGTCAGCTTAACTGTAATACCTATCAATATATTCATTTCATAAAATAATAAGAGTAATGTAGATTCATAGTGGAATTTTCTAATGTTTTCCTTCAATATGAATTAGTTTTACCACTTCTAAAGCATGAAAATCTTCCACTGAAGTGCTCATAAATATTAAGAACATAAAAATTAGAAATAGGGAATAGAAAGAATATTTTTATTTGTATTTATTGAGCTGTCTACATATATAACCCAATAAATGATTTATTGTCATCATATTTATGTTACATGCTATCCCTTACATATTATGGATTTATAACTTTAATAATAGTGTGTGTAGCTTTGTTGGTATATAGCTGGTTGAGATCAGATCATGGGATTTTTTTTAAAAATTAATTTTAATGAAAATAAATACCAGTGATACAGTTACAGAGCAGGTTAGTAGGACAGTCACAATAATTGATACATTGCATATTGTTGTCTTCATAGTAGTTCATAGTATAAGATGCAGACATGATATCTTTTCTAAATACTATTAGTTCAAATCTTTCTTTTCATTAAACAAAGAGAAAGTAGCTGTATATATGGTCCAATAGTCCAGAATAGTAGTGAGTTATCAGCAGAAGTGGCAATGTCGGAAGCTGTTGACTTGAGCATTTTACAGCTCAGCATATTAATATGGCTTTCCTTTTTATACCTCGTTGTTAGACTTTTCTGCTGGGTGATAAGGACTAAGATAAAGCTAGACCTATATGACAAAAAATGTAACTTTTGTATCTGACAGTATCAGTCAAATCCCCTCAGGCTGTAGCCTGAAACCATGTACAGTGGTTTGTAGATCTTTTCATGGGATATTTTTGATGAGTTGCTTTGATTAGAGTTTGAGGGCATTTTGTTCTCTTTTTATAAATGGGATATTTAAATTAAAATTAGAGTAACATTGATCTTTGTAGAGAAGCTGTGTTTATTGAAATGTATATTTATCTACCCTATTCCTTTCAACAGTTTAATATACAGCACGGCTAAGTCTCTTTACTTTGCTACATTTGCTGATTTAATTTGACTGGTTTTTATGTCTTAAGTTACTCTTTAGAAATTATGTGAGAAGACTTAAAATTTGGTCAGGATTTTAAAACACAAACAGTGACCCTGTTTGTTTTTTCTCTCATTTCTGCTTTGCCTTGGCCTTATTCTACAGCTCAACTATTGAAAAGATTTTATTTTTCTTTATGTTTTAATATATAATATATCTTTTCTGCTTGTGGCTTGGTTGTTTCCGATTTTGTCTTCATTTTTTGGTACTATTTTTAACTTTTTCTGGGACAGTATAGTAATTTCAGCTTTCACAGTTTGTAAAATGTGATGATGGTCAACACTGCACTGCTTATTATCAGGACTCTCACTTTGTCTCAAATGGAATATAATTTTGAGCAAGCATCTTAATCTCTCATAATTTCAGGTCCCCCATCTGCCAAATATAGAAAATACCTTTATAAAGATCATATATGGTGGGCTGGTGAGGTAGCTCAGCAGATGAAATGCAGTGACCAGGGTTTGATCCCCATTCCCACATGCCAGCCCCATTCCTGGGGTGTGCTGAACTACCTAGTCTGGGCCAATGTGGTTCATGCATGTAATCCCAGTGCTGGCTGGGGAGGTTTAAAACAGGATTACTATGAGCCTGAACTGTGTAGTGAGACCCTGCACCAATACATACATGAAAAAAAAATGTGGTGATGAATGTGAAAATCTTTTTGTAATAGGCAGTGCTGCAGAATGTAAGCTGTGAGTGATTTGACAGCTGCGGCTTATGCAGGGCATTGACCTACGTTAAAAACAAGCAAAAATGTTTGGAATGCCAAGAAATGTGAGGTAGTGTGCGTTGCCCGCATTTGAACTTCTGTAGTTTTCACTGGTTGGTGTAACTTCAGGCAACCCACTTAAACTCTATGACAACTTATTTATCTGTGCCATTAAGGCTGTACTACATCACTGTGTCTCCAAGTGTGGTCCAAGGACCACCTGCATATGAATCACCTGGCATGCTTGTTAAACAAGGCTGAGTGTTGGACCTTAGCCCAGACCTGCTGTAGCAGTATCTTTAGATGTTGGCATCTAACATTAATGCCTTAGGCACTCCAGCATGACAGTACTATGATACTCTGGGTTTCACGTAAGGTACTTGACATTCAGCTTGTCCTTGCTCAGTATTAATTCTTTATTTTATTTATTCTTTATTGAGGCATATTTATAATATGTATTGATCACATTCATTGTGGGTACATGTATTGTGTAGTTGATGAATATTTATGACATATCTTAATTTTTTTTAAATGTGCTTTCCCTCACCTCCCTCTCCCTTCCATTTCTTGGACTCTTCCTATTTGTTTTTCTTTGTCCACGATTGTATACATAATGATCATGTTCCTTGAAGGAACTTGATACATTTACTCAGCACATTACAATTCCTTTTCTTTGTTTTACTCCATTTCCCTTTCTTTTATTCCCCTACCCCAGTCTCTACAATCCCTCCATGTTCTAAAGGTTTATGTTACTATTTCCTATTGTCTTTTATTTTACTCTTTATATTTTGAGTTCTCATATAAGAGAAACCATATGATATACTATCTTATGTGTCTGATTGATTTCAGTTAATGTTTTTGTCTTAAGGTACATCTGTTTTCCTAAAAGGAGTCTATTTATTTATTTATTTATTTATTTATTTAGCCTTTCTGGTACAGAGTCTCACTGTGCAGTTCAGACTGGCCTTCAGCTCACTTTTGTAGCCCAGGCTGATCTCGAACTTGCACTGATCCTCCTACCTCAGCCTCCCAAGTGCTGGGATTACAGGTGTGCACCACCTTGCCCAGCTATTTCATACAATTGTATGTAGTATGATTTACTAATACTATTTTGACAATTAGGTTGTTAAGTAATCTTTGAAAATATGATTTTTTTTATACAGAGCCCACTACACTCTTTTTATAAAACTGTATGACTAGGTATTTGTTCTGTTTTATTTTGCTAGTATAAATACCACTGTGAAAAATATTTGATCTGAACTTTTAGTCCCCTTACTGTTTTTAATGAATTTTGGTTACTTATTGGTCAATGTCCTTTTGGCAAGTTTATAATGATTTATATGCTTCAGAAAGGAAAATAAAAGTATTTTGTCACATTCATGCCAATATCAAGTGGTGGTTTTTTTCTTAATGGTGCTGTCTTTTGTGATCTACATTATTGTGTCTATGACAGCAAAACACCCAACCTGAGAAAAAGGCTCATCACTCTTCAGGATTTAGAAACTGTTCATAAAAATAGAAATACATTTGGCCACATTTGAATATATGTACTACTTTGAAGTACTGTGGTTCACATAAGGGTCTATATTTACTTCTTTAAAAACCCAAAGGCCTAACAGCTGAGCAGCATGGGAGCTGACAGTGTTACTTCCCAGATTCTAATCCTGGTGTTACTACTACATACCAGCAGAGTCAATTTGGCCAGCATATACAGTTGTTCCAAGCTCTGGTTCACTTGACTGTACAGTGAGCAGCAGGGAGGAACAGTAAAACCTCAAGAGGTTAAGTAAGGTTATTATAAACGATACCAATTTATCCAGGTATGGTCAAGCATGCCTGTAGCCCCAGCATTTTGGGAAGCTAAGGCAAAAGGATGGAATTGTAGTGATTTAGCAAGACTGTCTCAAAATAAAACTATTAGAAGATGATTGAGGTTGTATCCCAGTGTAAAGACCCTGTGTTCTATTTCCAATGCTACCATTGCCCCTCTCTCAGTTACTTTTCTGTCATTGCTGAGACAAATACCCAGAACCCAAAATAGAGAAAGAAAAGATTTATTTAACTCACAGTCCGTGGAGGTTTCAGTCCATACACGGCTTCCTCCAAGGCAGTGTGGCCCATGAGAGCAGCCTTTCATGATGGTGGCAGCAGCTCAGGAAGCCAGCCAGCCCCTCTCCCTTCCTAAGACTGTAATGCAAAGTACCTGCTCTAGGGTGGGTGCAGCACCCACACTCATAATAATCAATCACAAACTCCAGAAGCCTCCTCAAGAGCACATGACATTTTGGGGGAACACCTATACACAAACCATAACAACCACCACCATCACCAAAAGAAAAAAAAAAAAGGGCCAAGCATATAAGTAGATAGGCAGAACTATGAAAATAAATAGTGCATAATTTTCATCAGATGATCTTACTGCTAAGCAAAACCCGCAGGTCCCTGACTTCGTCATCTGCCTGGTAACTCTTCATTATATTATAAGAAGGGTTAGTCCCAAGGGATGGGGACCAGTCTTGCTTCTGGGTCTCAGTGGTACAGGTCTTCCTTGAACTGATGATGTGGCCAAACAGAGATGCTGAGAGATGCTGAAAGCAAAAATCATCTCACTTCCTTGCTACTCTACTTTTCTGAATTTCTAGACAACTTTAATTCCAATGTAATGATGCCAACAAATTTCAGTTCAGTATTCTCGCTGTCTCAGTAATTCTTTCACAAAGACCCTTATCGTTTATTATGCAGCTAAAGTAGTTTAGTGATCATAATAAAAGGTCTTATTTATTACAATTATAACAAATTAATTGTCATTCTGAAAGAAAACCATATATGTTAAAAATATATAATCTTTGTCTCATTCATAACAATTCCTAAGGCGTATGTATGCTTGGGCAATGCACATCTGCTCCAAAGCTGGACTCAGGTCACCACTATTCCCATTCTGAGTTTGATACAATTCTCCATTGTTACTCATGCTAATATAATATCATAAAGTCATAACATCCTCAAAGAGAATGTAATACCACCTACTGCTGAAACTGCAATAGCTGAAGCTAGAGGCTCATAGGGTATCTGACAGATAGTGGGTGTCACTGTTTTCCTCCAATCTAAAATATTGGGTAGAGTTCCTTTAAATTCACTCTGGTATCCCAAGTTGTCTGAGGGCTCAGACTAAGAGCCAGACCCTTTTCTACTTCTGGGTTTTGACTCTACTTTTTTTTTACCTTTCAGCTAGTTGTCTCCTCTTGTGCACTAGTTCCTGTTTTTATTTATTCCCCTAGTTTCCTTCTGCTTTGCTCCAGGGCTACTCTCTGCTGAGTTCGCATCAGGCAGAAGTCTCTGTACTTGCTTCTGGACCTTTGCAGACCTACTGCGGTCTAGGCTGCATCCTGTAGCCCCAGATGTAGTTTGGGAGCTGGCTGTTGGTCAGTTCATGTCCTCCAGGTCCTCAGGTTCTAACTCCAGACAGCATCCTTTTCCCTGGCTCGGCACTGAGCATCTCTCTGCGGTGGTTTCTTTCAATGTGGCTGGCACATTCTCCACACTTGGCCTGCTGGCTCCTCAGGGACACTGCTTTGGAGCAGTGCTGGCCACCTGAGTGCCCAGACTGCATCTCATCTTTGCTGTTTTTGGATGTCAACCCAGCGAATGCTCTTGAGACAGTTGTGTGATAGATTTGGGCTCTGGCTTAGACTAGATGGCTTTTACCAGGTTTACCACTTAACAGTTACTTACATTATTTCCTGTGAGAATCAAGTGAGAAATAGTAGCCCCTCAGCACCATATTCGACATAGGCTGGCAAATGGGAACTTTTACAGCAACTTTATAATCTTAAATGTTTAAGTTTTGTTGGGAATAAAGCAATAGACCACTAGTGGAAAACATTAAGTATTTGTGCCAGTTTATAAAGTAAGTCAAATATTAAAATAAAAAACTGTACCTGCAACATGTGTCTCCACAGGACATATGCTCTTACGATTTTTAAAGAAGTTAAGTGTGGCAGTACAGATATTCTTTTGTCTATTTTAAAGTGGGTAAAACTGAGGGTCAGAGGATCTGTTGCTAAAGGTAATTCATTACTGGTGTTTTTTACCTGCTGTGTTGCCGCCTTTAATAATTCAAGAATTGAAAATGGCAAAGGAAGGGGAGAAGGGAAATAAAGATTGCTTTTCTCTTTGATTTTTCCACGCAGCGCAAGGTTGCAGTTTCTGTTGCATTTGCTATCTTTAAATGTTCCAGTAGCTTCACTTAGTGTATAAGAGTCACAGTAATTTTTAAAAAATGCCAATAAGTTGTTGCTAGAAGTAATTTTTACAAATACTTTTTGGCCCTAATTAAACAGCAAAAAATGCAATTTGGAAGAAACTTTAAGTTGGATTCCAGTGGAGAGAAAAATGCTTCTGGAAGCAAAGACAGTTTGACCTCCCCTCCGTCTAACCCATGGCAGTGCTGCTGCTGCCGCCTAACCACTTTGTGAGCCCAGCGGGATGGAAATACATCATCAACATATAATTTTGTCAGAGTGCAGTGCACGTGCTATTATGGAGTGGAGCCTGTGCTAAAGAGCCCGGCAGTGGACTGTGTTTTCATCTACACATTAAAGTACACAGGACCCATTGCCTGCTTTCAGATTTGTAGGAGGTTCGCTGGATCTCCCCTTGCTTGGTAACATTCATGGCCAAGGAGCAGA
Organism: Myocastor coypus; assembly: GCA_004027025.1. Lineage (NCBI taxonomy): Eukaryota > Metazoa > Chordata > Mammalia > Rodentia > Myocastoridae > Myocastor > Myocastor coypus. The sequence continues at coordinate 90,896 of PVJA010001871.1, forward strand.
TGGGTAGAGAACCAGCAGACATACAGCATTGGAGTGAAGACAAGAGTGAGCTACGGGGACAGTGACTTCAGGTTGTTGTGGTGTTGAGTCCTTGTAACAAACTGCAGCTATTGCTTTGCTTTTTGATGATGGTGGGCTAAGAAATTGTGGCCATCAGTGGCTGGCCAGGTTACAGCCCTCCTGGTCAGCGATGTGGTGATTCTCCAGAGGAACAGCATGGATGTGCTGGCAACTGCTTTAGCTTAAGTAGCTGGAATACCTCCTGTGCCTAACTGTGGTGTGAGAAGTTGAGGAAGGAGCCTGAAAAGTTCATTAAGTTATTATTGAGTGTACTTGATAGTATAAGGTCATTCTTAGGCAAATCGACCCCTTTTTTCTTTGTACATTCTCTATATGTTTATATCCTATGCTGCGTAACAAATTACCCCAAATATAGTGATGTTAAGAACTCTTCCTTAATATCTTTTATTGGCACGGTTTCCCAGGCTGAACTCAATAGCCTTGGCAATATGCTCATCTGGAGACCTGACTGGGGAAGGATCTGCTTCTGACCTCCCCTAGGTTGTTTGCTGAATTTATTTCCCATGGCTGTCAAATTTGTGGAAACTTGCCGCTACAACAGTGAAGAAATTGTGTGTCTCTGCTTCTTCTGGTCTCTATCCTTTGTTTTAAGTTGCGCACTTAATTAGGTGTGTTTGATCCAGGATAATCCCACACCCAGGAAGTGGAAAAGCTGCTCAAAGGTGTGAGTCTTTGAGGATCACATTAGACTGTTTCCACTATACATGTGTCATGGGTTTTGGATACAGATGACAGGGAAAAATGGCTTTTAAAAGGCGCTGGTTTAAAGAAGAATATTATTAGAAGACTAAAGCATGGAATGTAATCTCTCTAAATCTATGCCTTTTAAAAAAGCTTGCACAGGATGTATCTTTCTCAAAGAATGTATCACTTCACGCCTTTGCCTTGAATTATGCTCTTTCTTGACGGTGGAGCTTCATTTCTCCATGGGCATTTCCTCTGTGTTTGTGAAATGCCCCCTCTCTAACCTGATAACCCTCTGTGTACCCCTCCCCCCGTGGCTAGACAGTTTCGGCTCCCACATGACTGTTTCCTTCCTGAGCACAGCGCATGCAAACACACCATCATGATGTAATTATGGTCCTGCACCTCAGTCAACATCTATCTCTGCTGAGGGCATGCTATAATCTGGGTGTCTGCAGAATGATCTGTGGGTGACAGATCTTAGACGGTTAGGCTTCAATTATTAAAACAGAAGTGAATTGCTTTTGATCAATAGGAGACATGCTCATTTCATTCACTTAGGGTGACTTTTATGCAAAAATAACAGTATCACATAGTAGTAGATATACGTGCATAATATATATCTATATATCTATATATCTATATATCTATATATCTATATATCTATGCTTATTTATTTATCATATTGTAAGCACAAGGATTTAAAACTGTTAAAAAGATGCCTGAAATTCAGAATGCAAATGAATTACAAATAAATAAGGAGGAAAAAGGAAAAAAAAAATGAAGGTAATGTGGAATCAGGTAAAGATAATTACTGCCGGTTAATGTAATCACACACATAAGTAAATTCATGACCTGGTGGTTGTAATTAGGAGAAAAGGCCTCTAAGGGCTGGGCCTAGAGAGAGGTTGCTCCCCTGGGTGTCCTGTGCTGCGCTCACTGCCAGGCTGTGGCACACCAGGCGAGTCTGCGCTCCCTGTGGAGTCGGTGAGCTCTGTGCTCTATAGTCCTTCCTCCTTCTTCACCACAGGTCATGGGCTGAGTGTGACTAAAGAGCAGTTTAGGACAAGCATTTCTGTGGTGTCTAAAAGGAACGGTGCAATTACTTGACTTTCTAATAGAATGCTGTATTTTGGCTAGTTCAATCAAAACCAAGCTTAGCAGAGTGGTTCTAAGGTTTGAAAACCTTATTGCCCTGCCTACTAAAAGTTGAAGGAAATTTTGAAGTTTTGTGTCTCACTGCTGACGTTACCTAGGAAGATGGGCGTGGTGGTGCAGCCTGTAGCGCTAACCCTCTGAGTGGCTGAGCAGGAGGACTGCAAATTGAGAAGCCTGGGAAACTTAGTAAGAACCTGATTCAATCAATCAATCAATCAATCAATCAATCAATCAAAATAAAAGGAGGCTGGGAATGTAATTCAATGCAAAGGCCCTGGGTTCGCTCCCTGGAACTCACTCCCCCAAAATGGGCACCATCAGCAGTGTTCTGCCCTACTTTCCCAATAGCTTTTTTTTTTAAAAAAAAAAATCATTCGTTTATTTAAAAGAAAGAATTCCATAGATTTCCATATGTATTATATTACAGTTATTTCTTCGAGGTTCTTTTCTGCAAGGTTATTTTTATTGATAACATCTGGCCTCACTTTTCAAAGAGTTATTTCTAGTTAAGGATAAAATATTGGAAGCCGTGGAGCTTTCCTGGAGAAAGTGGGTAATTAACATTCACTGTAGGAGACCTGCAGAACTTGAAAGGCGGAGGAGGCAGGCCTGGGGCCCATCTGAGGGTAGCAGCATAATAATAATGGGGCACCGGAAGGGCAGGGACAGTTGGGCTTCATGGCTCTGAGTCACTATCTCAGTTATTCCCGGTTAGAAACAGAAATTATATTCCATGTCAGTGTCATGCAGAAAACTTGACCTAAGAATGCAAATGTAACACCAATTTCCTCATTTGCAGAATACACACAGGAGCACCTAGCTCCTAAGATTCTTGCAAGGTTTGCATGAAAGTCTATTCAGTGAAGGGGTCACAGTGCAAGGCAGATGGCAAAGCCCCGGGAGACGGCTATTAGGTTGCATAAGCTCATGCACACGTTTATATGTAAAAGAGAGCTAGGAAATGAATATACTCAACATGGTTTCTTTTATCCTTTAAATTTAAAAATCTAACATTTGGCTAGAGGGTTATATTTTTCTATATTGACCTATGCCTGATTTTGCTTTCATGTTGTTATCATGATAAGAAAGTTGACTTATTAAATTATTATTATTCTTTTAATCAGTACAGGGTCTGACTATGCAGTTTGGACTTGTAGTGATCCTCCTGGTAGTGCCTACCCAGCACTGGGATTACAGGCAGGTGCCATCACACCTGGTTTTGGTGGCTGGCTCAGCGCTTGGGGCTGGCAGAGCATGTGGCACTGGAGATTGAATGCAGTTCCTTCCACTCACCAGGCAGGTGCTTAGACTGCTGAGCTCTGTCTCTGGCCCTCTTAAATTATTATGTTGACAGACACTTAGAAATAAGGAGGGGAAAGAACAGAAGGAAAACTTGTTCAATTGTGTTTTTTCTTAAGAAAGCCATTATTCTGTTATTGATGACGATAAGTTTAAAAAAAGCAACTAAAATATGCATGTAAAGACTAAGTAGTTTACACTCTTTTCTATCTTTTTTTAATTCTAGGAATTTAAGAAAAATGTGTGTGAAAGTATGTGCTTGAAAACACACATGTATACATATGTGAAAGATACAGATTGGACTCAGAGATGGAATAAGAGAAAATTTTTGTTATATTGTTCTGTTGTCTATTGTCAGTATAATTGTCTATTGTTCCACAGTCTGAACTTACTATGCTCATGTTCACAAAATAACAGTAAATACTGATGTTCTAAAAATGAACAAGGTTGCCGGGCGTGGTGGCTCACGCCTGTAATCCCAGCACTTGGGAGGCTGAGGCAGGAGGATCGTTGCGAGTTCAAGACCAGCCTGGGCTAAGAAAGTGAGCTCAAAGCCAGCCTGAACTGCACAGTGAGACCCTGTCTCAAAAAGCCAAAAAAAAAAATAAATAAATAAATAAAAATAAAAAAAAAATAAAAATGAACAAGGCAAGGCAAAAGTACAGAATTGTACTTTTGTAAATTTGGTTGAGTGTAAATACAGGATCCCTGAGAACAATACTCACATCTGAATCGATGACTTCTACATTGTAAGTAGCTTGTACAAAGGTGACCTCCCTTTCCTTTTGATCGCTGTATTCTGACTTTGTGGTGTTCAACTTGTAAGATGTTTGTTTTCCTTATGTTCCTCACACGGGGTGGTTGAAACTAAGCTTAAATTCTGTTCTCAAGGATGGGGTTAGTCTGAGAGTTAAAACATTCATTTTAAGAAGTGAAACCCAGAAGTGCCATCTTAGCAAGTAAAATAAGACAAACTTTTCCTTCTTATTTAATGAAGAAAGGAAGTAAACGGAGAGAAATAAAAATCTTCCCTGATATATTTCTTTAGGTACCTTCCAGGTACATGTCAGCATTATGCTTCTCTTGATCAGTCTGCCAGTCTAAGGAATTTGGAAGCACTGGCCTGGTCTCCAAAGAAGGATTAATCTTGCAAGCTGTGGAACACTATTATTAAAGTCATTCGTGTACACAGTGATAACCCAGTTGAAGAGTTAGCCATAGAGCAGAACCTGAGAAATATGATGTACAGGTGTGCGCTGAGGGCATGTAGTTCCAGAGTGAGAGCTTGCTTTCTCCTGGGAAAAGGTGCCTTTTGAGAAGTTGATGCTCTTTCTGAGGAGAAACAAATGGAAGAAAAACCAGTGGGAAACTTCTTTTGGTCCCGCCTGTTTGCTTGATGGAAAGCATGATGCTTTTCAAGGTTGCATGACTCTAGTTAACTGTCAGCTTTCCTGTGGAGGAGTATAGCAGGTATCCTAACTACTTAGCTGTTTTCTCTACCTTCAGCATTTCATCCTTCTCTAGCCTACCGACCACTTCAATCTTCCTAATCTGTGACACACATGGGTCTCCACTGCCTGAGAAGGAAAGCAAAACTATCCTGCTCTAACTTTCTCATCCTTTCAAAGTCGTCTTCTGTTTTTCAGACTTACTGCCCATAATTCCACTGTGCTGACTTTGGTCCAGCCAAAGTGGGCTTATCTGCTGATCCACACTGATTTTACAAGGTTTTACAATATCTAAAGTTTGAAATTGATATACTTATGGAATTAAAGCATGATATATAGGTAATACTTTTCATTAATAATTTTGAGGAAGTTTGCCTTAGATGTTTTTAAAATGAAATGTATGTGTGTAGCTTATGGTAGGCTGATGTGGGAGCTTCATTTCGTCTACAGATAAAACCTTTCTGATTTTCTGATTTTGCTCTGGGATTGACATAAAAGGAGTGAATACTACCTTCGGAAACCTGTACTTAAACTACCACCTGCTCTACAAGTCTTTGTTTTCCATGAGGCATTGTCTGGTAGAAAAATACCTTTGCAGTCACAGAGTTCAGCACTTTAGTGACATAAACACAGATGCGTGCCTAGGTAGATATGTGGGTTCTTGGAAATGAGACACACATAGCACAGTGTTCATGAGAACAAGGGTGTTTATTTTTCTGCTTGAGCACAAGAGAAACTATGTCATGCAGAGAAAGTTCTAAGGCTGTGTCAAATAAAAGAAAGGGGAACAAAAGTTTTATGGCATTTCTCTAGTGTTCAGGAACAGAGGCTGTCACTATCAGGAAACGTAGACGAAGAGCACCAGTCCTGCGCCTGTGCTTCCTCATCAGTGTTTTCATGCAACTCATGTCATGTTATCATCTTAGGTCTCTGCCTCGAGGGTATGAGTTTTCCCATGCGAATACAGTTATTATAACTGAAAGGTGCTTTTTTGACTATTCTATACACACCTTTCCCCCTCATCTTGACGAGGGGGACCTACTATTGTTTTAAAGCAGGTTAAATTGTTGTTCTATCTCAGTGAATCTGATTAACTATTTTTCCTGGTTCTAACTTTCTGATATGCTTGTTAACCCCACAGTCATTGACAGTTTGACTCCTCAGTCTTCCTATCACTCCATCTTCTCCCAGAACTTTAGCTCATCTCCATAGCAAAATAGATGTTAGTGATTGCCAGAGAGATGGGTACATAGATGGCACCTAGTCTATGTCCGATGCATTTTTAGGTCAGGGAATATAATGGAAAATCTAGATTTGAGCACAGACCAGTGTGAATGGCAGCTTGATGACTCAGTTGATTTGTTTTAGTTTTCTCATCTGGGAAACAGCACAAATGGTCCTACTTGAGATGCTGTGCAAAGAATAAATAACAAATATCTGCCATGGAGCTCTTACTCAATGCCTTTCAGTTTGCTTGCCTCCTTCCTGTGTCAGAACTTCTTGTGGTGGATAGCTGACCTTCTTTGGTTGACCAGTTGCTCCATCTATCTGAGGTCAGCTTTTTCCTTCATTGGGACAGTCCCAAGAGGGACGAGATTAGCATCTTATGAACTGAAAGACATCCTTCTCTTCTGGAGGGTGAAAAGGAAGGACAGAGCGTCCTGGTGACATTTAGAATGGAATCTCTAGCCCTTCTCTCTGTACATAGTTGGAATAATGAAAAAAAAAAAACTGTGATGCTTAGACACTGTCTTCAGTAAGAGTCTTACAGTTAAACTGTAACAGCTGGTTCAAATTTAGACCATGCTAGCTCCTATAGTGGTTGAAAGCCTGAATATGCAAACACTACCTCCATTAATAAAATTTCAATGCTTTCTAAATGAGAAATGTCTAAAGATGGGGTTTATTGTGAAAGAAGCCCTGTAAATTTCCTTTTCTCTTTCTCAAAGGAGAGAGAAGTAAATAAGTCTATAGTCAGTAAAAAGGTCCTTGTCCCCTAATCTCCTTAGGAAAACAAAACAAAACAAAACGATAAAGATAAGAGTTTTTCCAAATTGTATGTCCTATGTCAGAGATCAGATGTTTGCATTTATAAAGAAATTGGAATTGCCGGGCGTGGTGGCGCACGCCTGTAATCCTAGCACTCGGGAGGCTGAGGCAGGAGGATTGGCGCGAGTTCGAGACCAGCCTGGGCTACAAAAGTGAGCTCAGGACCAGCCTCAACTGCATAGCAAGACCCTGTCTCAAAAAGACAAAAAAAAAAAAAAAAAAAAAAAAAGAAATTGGAATTGCCTTTGAGGAGTAGATATTCTTGGCAAAGTTCAGGTTCCCAAGTCCAGGGCTCTTGGAATGAAGTTCTAGTCACCTTTATAATGAAGAAGGTCACAGTAAAGAGGTTTGGCTTTCTGGGTGGTCAAAACCAGGGTGTGTTTGGAAAGAAATTGTATTTTTCTTTCCACTCTCTATTATTAAGTATTTAACAGCTGTGATTTATGCCTTTGTTTATGCTTTCCTTTCTCCTATTCACAGTCTCTCCATCTATCCAGCCCTCTCCTTTATCGCTCCAATGTTTCTGCTTTCTGGATTTGCCTTAAACTTATATAGCATTTCTGCTTTGTGGCTGTTCCCTAAAACAGCCATGCAAGCCTTTTGTAGGAGTGCTTAATGTTGATCGCAAGTGAGACCCAGAAGGTAGTACAAATGTGGGAAAGGTACATGGACCTGTCAGGAACATACTAAGTTTTATCACTTGGTTTGTGATCAGTAAGTCTCTTGTCTCTCTTGAAGTAGAAACTAGAAGTCTCATAGACCTTTTTGCTATCTCTGGTCACACCAACTGTCCTAAAGGAGAGGCTGAGCACACAGGTTCTTTCCATCAGTATGGTTGTTCCTACAGCTGCGGACTTCCCTGTGTCTTGAAGAACTGTCCCTTGGACTTTGCAAGGTCTTCTGGGAAGTTGTGTTCATGCCAGAAATTTTTGGTACAGAGAAAAAGACATTTTTGTAGTGTCTAGATAACCCTATTACCTAATGAGCTCTCCGAGACAGTAGCATCTTCTATTCAATGCACTTACTTTACATTTTGTTTTAGATTTCTTTCAAAGATTCAGAGAACTCTTGAGTTACAACCAGCCTGACATGAACAACTTGGGTTATGATCAGAATTTTAGTCTTAACTTCTGACCAAATTTTGCATTATGGTCTGAATACTGGCTACTTGTGCTTCCAGATGGTCTCAGACTCATATTAAAACCTTGAAGAGTTCTGGAAGGATCGACTATCACAACACCTTTTCCTGTGTGAGGTTAACTGAGAAATTGTGGACTAGTGTAGCTCTAAGGACACTGAGATCAGCCTGCGTACAGGAAAGAGACTTTGAGAGCCGGATGGAAGAGCCTGAGCCTTCACTGACAATTTGAGCTATAACCACCCCTCAGGAACAAAGTGAGGAGTTCACTGTATTATGTGACAAGGCACTAAGTTAAACAGGAATTTTATGTTTCAGCACTTAAATGATTAAAACTAGCATAACCATAATATGACAAATTTAAAATTTTATGATAAAAATAGATATTTAGATAATCATTTATTTTATTAAACATTAATAAATTATTAAACATTTAAACGAATAACAAAAATATGTTTAAAACTAAAAGTGAAATGTTTTAAAAAGCTGAGTATTTAAATAAATAGTAATTTTTTTGGAAAATGGAAATGATTTATTACATTAATAAAAGCATGGTTTAGGTTTGGATAGTAGGGAATAGAATATAGGTGAAGATTTTAACAGCAGCTCTTGTTTTATGCTTCTTGTATCCCACAGTGCCATTTATAGGGGGACTGAATAAAATTGTTAGCTTTTAATTCACTTGACTTTTTTCCTCTTGTCTCTCTCTTTTTTAATTCATTTTAATGAGAAAAAAAGATAAAACAGCAATGAAACAGTTTCAAAACAAGTTAGTAGGAACTTTTTTCTTAATGAACTAAGAAAAGTAGATGTATATCTAGCCTAACTCTCTTATGTACGTATGTATGTATGTATGTATGTATACATATATATGTATATATACTACATATTTCTTTTTAAAGTTTGTAATACTAGGAGAAAATATCATACCATGTTTTATAAGTAGATTGTATGTCAGAGATACAGTATGAATCATAAAACAAAAAGTATAATTAAACAATATTCAGAAAATTAATTAAATATTAATTAATTAAAATTAAATTAAATATTTCAAAACAATATTCCAAAATTGAAATAAAATCATGATTCCAACTTAGAGGCCAGAGTGTTGTATATTGTATGTATGAATCTGTAATCAATTCAGCGTACTCACATAGTATTTGAATAGGTGAATATATACAAAGGTATCAACTAAGTAAAAGTTTTCATGGTAGTAAACAATTACTAAGAATTAAACATAACATAAATACTGGAATGGAAAATATATGACAACAACTTCTAACAGTTTGGGGGTAGGGTATCACACAAAGTTCTAGTATGTCGTGTGCATGGCCAGTGTCCATGATGCTTACTGCTGGCCAGGTGTCACTTGTGGGACTGAGCTACTGCTATTTCCTTGCTATCCACCCTGTAGACCCAGACAGTATCATGACCCATGGGGTACAGTAGAAGTCCATTTGCAGAATATTCTGGTGGACATATTCTGCTGCTGTATACAAAAGAATAGTTGAAAGACTGCTGTTGTATATCTCTTTTTCTCCTGTGAGTAATTTTAAATGAATCATAATGTTAATGTATTTTGGGTTCTTGTGGGTTGTTGGTGTCCCGAACAAAGAGTTGGGCAAGACACAGAGAAGGTAGCTGGAACCTTATTCAGAGTGGAGAGGAAGTTTTCTCTGCAGAGTGAGACTGGCTGGGAACAGATTCACGGTGGCCAAAAGGATGATGGGAGGGAAGCTTTTGCATCTGGAGTTCTTAGATTGGCTCTCACTTGTGCAAGGAAAGCATTCAGGGTGGTTGTCCTATCAAAAGCTCACTTGGTCTGGCCTCCATCAAATACTGTTCTGGTTTCCCATGAAATGTAAATAAAGAATTGAAGACAGCACTTTCCTGATTGGCTCCACATAGGCTGCTCAGGAGCTGCAGAGTCATCCCAGATTCTGTTTCCTGCCTGTGCTCTGGGGCTCATGACTTGGACAGATTACACCCTCTTGCTTGACTCACTGTGCCCGAGGCCTAATCTCCTAGCTCAATCATAGCTAAACTTGATAGTAACTTAATTTGTAGTTTAAATGAAAGTGTTCTTTGAAGAGGAAAAAAGAAAATAATGAAACACACTGATTAGTTATTTCTTTAGGATGAGTAAACAAAGAGACAGACAAGTTGAATCATTTGGATTGGAAGAGTTACATTATCTATATTCAGTAGTATAATTTTCTTATCAGTTCATAAGCTGTCTCCTAAACTCAGCAAAGGTGAATAGTAGTGTGTGCATGTGTGTGTGTGTGTGTGTGTGTGTGTGTGTGTAATTTTTTTTTTGGCATGAAAATTTAGACAAGTGGGGTGACTGCATTAGAAACAATGGCAGGATCATGAGAGTTCTTCCGGCTCGATCCGAGACGCTGGTGGGGCCTTCTCGAAGAGAGAGCAGGCTGAAGAGGAGCGGTTCTTCCCACAGAAGACTAAAGAACAGCTGGCAGCCTTGAAGAAACACCACGAAGAAGAGATCTATAATCATAAAAAGGAAATTGAGCGTATGGAGAAAGAAATTGAACAACATAAGCAGAAGATCAAACAACTAAAACATGACTAAATGCGTATGTTCCCCATAGGATGGCATCTATCATTGCTTGATTCTATGTAGACATAATCCTAGTCTAATTACTATTTGGTCTATATGCTGCCAATATAATAAATTGTCATCAGTGAAAAAAAAAAAAGAAAAGAAAATTTAGACAAGTAAAACTAATACAAATCAAAATCTTAAACACTCTGAATGGCAAGCCATTCTTCTGTTTTCTATACCTTTTTCTTTTGTTCTACTTTAATCTCTAAATTATCAAGAACATTTATTTTCTTCCATTATAAAGGTAATAGATAATCAGCGCAGATAGGTTGGACAGTATTGAAAGTCAGAAAGAGGACAGCCATCTAGGGTCCCATCACACAGAGACAATAATGCATCCTTTATCAGAGATCTGTTTGTTGCCCTGACATGTGGATAACAGGAGAGAAAAGGGGAATAGTGGATGCAAACATTTTTTGGTGAACTCTATGGATATTGCCATAATGGACTCTTAATGTTGTCATGGCAAAATCTGAGTTCAGTCTGATTATTCTTCTTTCACACATAACCTGTTTATTTTGGCTTGGAGGTTGTCTGGTTCTTTCATGGAAGGCCATTCTCTGTACTTATTCTTCTACCCAGTATTCTGCTCCTTTGAAAACCAGGAACTTTCCCCTGCCTTTATACAGTGCTCAGGGCACTAGAACCATGGCTGACTGGGCATGACGAGTCTCCAGGAATGGCTCAGGATTGCTCTGCACACCTCTCTCTCAGTCCTGGCTTGTGTCTACTCGCTCTTTGATGGCCCTAGGATTTTATTCATAGGATAAAATGTTAGCAGGAACATTTATGTTTGTGGTTTCACTTCGATCAAATTCTTTTTTAAAAAATGTACTTAGTACAGGTTCTACAGGATCTCACTACACAGATCAGACTCATAATGATTCTCCTGTTTTCAACCTCCCGAGCACTGGGATTACAGGTGCGAGTACCACCCGGCGCAGTCTCAACCACTGTCTCAGCATGCCACCAAGGTGTGGCTGGCACATCTCGCAAGAGATCTAACCCCAGTCCCTGAGCCTACCTCAGGCGCTTTAGTCAGCTGAGTTATTTGGCCGGCCCTCAAATTCTTAAATAAGATTTAGCCACCTTTCGGATATGGTATTGTCCTTTCTTCCTCATAAAGTGATATGATCAATGGAATGAACTTTTGTGAAGAATCTATACATATTCTTTTGCATTTTTGGTCAGGGCAATTGAAGCAAGGCCCAGGGAGATAAGGGACATGTTTTATCATTGGGCTATCTTCTCAAGGATGGGTGAGCTACACTGAAGCACTAGAAAATTTATGAACATTCAGAGATTTTAAGTTACAAAGTTAAAATACCCAAGTATATTTTGCATCCCAGCAGGATTGCTTTATAATTTTAGAAATGTCTATTATCCTTTAGTCCATAGAAAATCACTAGAGAAATTTTGGTCTTACATCAAAATATATATTTTATATGATGTATTTCTTCTGTGTTCTCTTTGCTGAAAACAGCTATCTGCTTTATATATAAAGGCATTTTAACTGGAAAAGTTTGTTTTAGCAGAGGCCTAGAGGAAAACTGGAAATTTTTAAAGTACTTTGAAAGCTGTTATCAACTCCTAATTATGTTGTTATTGCGAAGCACTTTGTTTTGCTGACTGTAAAAGTCATGCCCAAGAAAAATATTTAAATATGAAAAAATTTTACCACAAAATGATTGGAATGTGTACTTCTATTAGATAATTTTTCAAGTCAACCATTTGGACATATGTTGAGTTGGTGTTAAAAAAGAACAGATAAGCATGCATTTCTAGCATGGGCTAAAAATACAGAGATAATAATATTTGTTATTCTGAAAGATTACACATCTTCACTTAGAGGTTTTCTCTTCACACACACACACACACACACACACACACACACACACACACGGCTTGAAGTAACTTTTGAAAGTAAATCATCAGGGGGCCATCAGGATAGCTCAGTGGTCTAAAGCACCTGTTTAGGCAAGTTTAGGCAAAGGGCAGGGAACACAGTTCAATCCCTGGCACCACATGCTGTGCCAGCCTCATCTCTGAAAAACAAACAGACAAACAAACAAACAAACAAACAAACTAGAAGTCATCAGGTCACAGTGATGCATACAAGTAACAAAGTAAGATTTTTTTTCCCCATATTTAATACAGGATCTATGGGGTACAGTCACTACAGGGTCAGTCTCACTACAAAGATCGAACTTGTAGTGATCTACCTGTGTTCAGTGCTGGAATTACAGACACTGACCAACATTGCCAGTCGCAGTCTCCATCTCAGCAGGCCCTGGGGGTGGGATGGGTACCGCAAGCTGGGGATTGAACCCTGTCTGCTGCACTCTGCCTAAGCAGGAGCTTTAGTCTGCTGAGCTATTTGGATAGTCCTACAAAGTAAGATCTTGCCCTGTTTCATGAAACCCATCACACTCAGGTAGGGAGAGTTAACATTCTACTACTGTAGAAGGTACCTAAAAGGGCAGCAGTGTAGCTAAGTTGTTAACCCTAGAGACCCAGTGATGCTAAAGCCCCAGATACAAGCATAGAAGAATTTTGGCTTTAGAGACCACAACAATCTTGTCAGTAGAACTTGATAAAGTTTTTTTTTTTTTTTTTTTTTTTTTTTTTTTTTTTTTTTTTTTTTTTTTTTTTTTTTTTTTTTTTTTTTTTTTTTTTTTTTTTTTTTTTTTTTTTTTTTTGTCACAGTCTTCACTGATTTGACTTTCTGGAACTATCTCACTTTTTGTCTGAAACTATGGCTTCTGCTAATAACAGCTTCTAACAATGCATATTCTTCAATTCGAACAGCTACTATAGAATGTTTGTTATGTACCAAGTACTTTATGTACGCCTTTGTGTCTCATAGCAGAGCTATAGAATGGCAATTGCTGTATCTTTTTTACAAATAAAAAATCTGAGGCCCAGGATGTTAAGTCAGGACATTTAGTCAGCAAATACTGCATGAACTAGAGCCTGGTGACCAACATGCATCTGATATCAAAGCCCAAACTCTTGGACACTGTGGGGAATTGTATTTCTGAGTGATTCAATCTGCGTCTGTCTAGGAAAAGGAGTTCTTTCTTGCCATAGGTTGCAGAGACTAAAGGAAAGGTGTAAAGTCTTTTTTAGTTCTTACATGTTATGGGTAGTGATACAGAAGGCTTTTAAACCTTTATAGTCAAATCAAGATGTTGATACATTTTTATAAAATATAGTGGAAGTATATTTTTGTTTAAATGCATGTGTTTGTCTAATAAACAAAACCATCCATTAATGATCTAGTACTTCTCAAGTGTAAATTATCTTTGGCTAATTTTTGTAGACATGGGATAGGATAGCATAGCAAACTAGGGAGAAAAGTGAAGGCATGTTGAGTTGGTGTACTGTCCTTGGCATCAGGCTGTTATGGTTTGCATCTAGTTGTCCCCCCAAAGCCTCATGCAGTCATGGGGTGAGCACTTTTAGAGTTTGAGATTAACTCACGATCCACTGGGATTATGGGTCTGAGTACTGCTGGGGTTATGGTTGTGAGTGCTACACCCAGTCCGAGGTGGACCACTTGAATGTAACATAAGAGAGACAGAGACACAGACTTCCTCTCTGTTGCTCTTGTTGCTGCTCCTCCTCCATTTTGCTCTCTTGCTCTTTGTCATTGCCATGGAAGGCTGCTCTCTGTCCTGGGTCACTCTGCCTTGGAACTGGCTAAGTATGGACTGAAACTTCCAGTAACTGTGAGCTAAGTAAACCTTTCTTTCCTTCATTTTGAGCATCAGGTGTCTGTTCCAGCAATGAGAGAAGAGTAACTAAGACACAGTGATTTGCTTGTGCTGCAGTCCATTTAGTTCTAGGATAATGCTAAGCACACAGCAACAAATAGCTGGTTCCTCTTGGCTTACTTCCATGCCTCACCCGTGATTGAAAAGAAAGGAGTGATCCCTCTAGGTGAAAACGGCCTATGCTCCAAGGAGTTTCTGATATATTTGAGATATCTTGCTTCTTTCTACTTTGGAGTCCATGAGAAGTGTTATACAATATCTTCTTTGGATCATGAACTTTTAGAAATAGTTATTAGCACACAGAGAATAGTTATTAGCACACATCAGAAAGAATAACACAGCATGGGTGGTAAAATTGGAGTTCCACAGCAATTAGCATTGGACATGATTTAGGTCAGTGATTGTGAACCTTTTAGAGCTTTCCGTGACGCAAGGGCCTACTGCTTTAAAATTTTGTCAGTAATTCCATTCTTATTTATCTCAGTGTTACACCATTCGAATTGCCACTTCTCAATAGCTTCAATTGTGCTGAATTTTAGGTGACTTTTCCTTGTGTATTACACATCTGACTGTCATGTTAGGAGACTCTGAATCTGCTATAAGTCTTTCCATTTGGGAGGCAGCATTCCTTCTAGGTTTAGAAGTAGGTAGCTCCTTATTTAATTGTGTTGGCTGTGCCTTCAGTGACAGCTACATTTTCAGAGACTATGTCATGCTCCTTAGGTCTGCTTGACTTATTTAGGACTCCGAGGCCTGTTGTTGATTCTCGTTGATGCTACCTGTGGCTTGTGGGTTGGTAGGCGAGGAGGTTCCCTGGGTAGGGCCTCCTGATGCCTCTGGTTTGATAGGGGAGGACAAACAGATTTCTGGATACAGGCACTGGTTGACCTGGCTTGTCCTTGAGGATAATATTTCTCAGGTAGAACTGTTTTGGGGCAAAATCCCCACTGATGATGTAGTTAATTGCCGGGCAGGGGATGAGTTTGGGCCCAGTGAGGAGGGAGAGGGCTTTCTGTGGCAACTGGCCAGTCATTGTAAGCATGGCTCACAAGTCCCCCGATTGCTGGTGCTGCTGACTGTCTTGGTAGGGTTGGGGCCTCCTGTTTGATGTTAGGGACAGGGATTGGGCTTACCTGTGCTGTGTGCTGATGCTTAGATATATGGAAACAGTGGGATTGGATAGTCTTCTGTGGCATCCAAGGTTATGAGACACCTGTCGTGATATTTCTTTAGTCCTGTGTCTCTAACCAATTAACACTCCCCCCCCTCCCCCGGGTTATAGCTGAGAGTTGTCTTTCTTTGCCCTTTGTGTTTTTCCAAGGATGTCTGCTTTATTGGGAAGATCACTGAGAATGTATTCTACACTATATTGCCTAGACTGCAACTCTTACTCTGGAATTATCATTAGGAGATGGGAACCCCTCAGACTACCCACAAAAATTTTAAAAAATGAATTTTGTTACTGTCTTTATTTTACTAGAAAGTACTCATCGTCTTGGCATTTCTACCTTTCACTGTTACCTACAAACAACACCTTCCCTCCCTTTGCTTCTTTCCGCTCCGCAATTCTGCTGCTACCTGGCCTTCTGAGAGTGAAAGTCCTTCTGTGTTAGAGCACAGAACAAGAGTGAAGTGAAGGCCTCCCTTTTGGTGTGTTGCTCTTGATGCTGTGGGAAAGTGAGTCTACACAACCTTGATTCCTGGGCCACCACTTCTCCTCTATCTTTCTCTAAATCGCCTCTTGTCAAGCTCCTTACCAACCTTAACTTCCCAACTCCAGGAAAATGGGCTTTTAAGGACTGTAGGTCAAAACTTATGTAACAGACTTTAAAAAGGAAAGAAATCTGAAGTGTAGGCACCATCTGGCTTTGTTTATTTATTATGTTCCATCTCTTTCAGAAACCTATATCGGAAGATACAGGCTTTTGCCCCAAAACCAGTTTATGGGGAATAGGTTGAAGAGAGAATTTATTTAAAAGGTTTTAAAGCTATAATTAGATTCAATTATCTTGTTATTAATTGTCCTATAACTTAAGATACCCCAACCTTGAACACATTTGAGCAGAAATCTAACAAATACAGGAAAGGTGCTGATGAAGGTTTTAGAAGAGACTTCAGATGACCAGATATCTATAAATTTCACTTTCAAGAGAAATATCAACAAATTTAAAAGAAATGTTAAAGAGTAATAACTAGAAGTATATAGTGTACAAATGGAATTCTAAGAAGCATCCTATGATTCAGAAATGAATAATATTTTCTCATTTGTTTGAATATTAAAATATAATGTTATAGTAGTGATCTCAACAGGGTGGGGTAAGAGTGGATAATGCTTGAGAATTGTAACATTTCTTTTTTTGTATTTCTAAAGAATACAAAATAGTGATAAAAAAAGCATTAGAAATGACACAAGATTTCACTGAAGAAAGTAATAGGAATTCAACAATGGTTGCTGTATTACATGATGTTATCTTCAAATTAGCTGTTCAGATCAGCAGATATAAACATGTAAGATTTGTTTAAAGAAAGAAAAAAACAAAAGAAAAACACCCCAAAGTGGGCCGGAGAGATAGCTCAAGGGACTAAGCAGCTGCTTAGGCAAGCCCAGGGACCATAGGCTGTGCCAGTCCTGCCCCCAGGGTGGGCTGAGCCAGCCTCAGAGTTGGCGTGTAGTGGCCCATGCCTGTAATCTCACCACTCAGGAGGCTCGGGACAGGAGGATCACTATGAATCGGAGCTGCATAGTGAGACCTAATAATAACCAAATACATTTAAACAAATACAATTATCCAAACTTCTGCATGTGTACCAGTAAAAAAACAAAAAACAAAAAACAAAACAAAAACAAAAACCAACTTGATTCTTCTCTTAGTTTATGTATCAATGGAAATCTTCTAAAATAGTTTCTTATAAGAAAGTACTTACAGCATAGGATAAGATCACAATTACCTAGAATTTTGAGGGGAGAAAATTACCTTAAATTATTTTAACTGTATGCAAGTGTGGAAAATGGCTCACCAAAGATATCTGCATCATTTCTCCTGGTTCCTGTGAATGTAGCACTTTCCATGAAAGACTGATTTTGCAAGTATGACTATGTTAAGAACTTTAAAATGGAGAAAGGATGCTGGATTATTGGCCTTAGAGATAGAGGGAAGATCTACAGACCCTAGACTGAGGCAGCCTATGGAAAGTCAAGGAGATAGAGTCAGCC
Organism: Myocastor coypus; assembly: GCA_004027025.1. Taxonomy (NCBI): domain Eukaryota; kingdom Metazoa; phylum Chordata; class Mammalia; order Rodentia; family Myocastoridae; genus Myocastor; species Myocastor coypus. Next base: position 108,369 of record PVJA010001871.1, read on the forward strand.
CTGAGAGCCTCTGGAAAGAAACCCAGCCCAGCCAGCACTCGGAGGCTGTGTCAGATTTCTGACGTTTAACTATCTATCTATGTATTTATTTTGTATTTTAGGGAAGGGTCTACAGGGTGTTCAGGGCCTCACTACTAGATCGAACTCACAGTGATCACCTATTTACAGCCTCCCAAGAGCTAGGATTACAGGCATGTGCCACCACGCCTAGTCTCAGTTGCTATTTCAGCAAACCCTGGGGGAAGGGCTGGCAGAGCAGGCCTCAAACCCCTTGGGCCCCTGCACCTGCTTGCAGGTGCTTTAATCCACTGAGCTATTTGGCTGGCCCTCATGCTTCTAACTTTTAGAACTATGACATAATAAACAAATGTGTTTATAATACTATGTTATTAGAAAACTGACACAGATACCCACGCTGTTTAAAGGATGCTGCTCTTTACCTCATGTAAGTTTCCCTACAAGGGCATTGTTTAAAGCAGTGATTTTGCCTCCAGGAACACATTTGTCTGGAGATATTTGGGATTTTCACAACAAGTTGAATAATCAGACTAATCAGTGTTTGTGTCTAGAAGGCAAAGGCCAGGGGTCTTACTAAAACATTTTGCAATGGAAAAACAGATTCCCATATCACCCAGCCCAAAATGTCGCTAGTGCCACGGTTCAGCAAACCCCAAGTGAGTATGGATTTTGTTCTCAAGCATGCAGGAAGTTAAGGCCAACCACACACTTTGCTCTGCAAGATCTGAAGCATCCAGAACAGCACTGTCCACTAAAGTGGCTCTTAGACAGAATGGCTGCTTAAATTTAAATTTTTAAAAATTAAATACATCTTAAAGTCCAGATTGGACTGGAGTGTACTCAGTTGTACTCAATGGTCAGAAATTTAGAACTTATTCAAGTGCAAATCACTGAACTCTCATCCCTCCGATTTTAAACCATACTTTAGTTTATTATGTGTTATTAAATGGACATGCAGTACTTAATCCCAGAAGCCTTCCACATACTGGTAACACTATTCATGTTGATTTTTAGCTTTATTTTCCTCACCTACTTCAGTAAAATTACTTTCCATATTGTACTATGAAACTCAGTAGAGAATTAAAAGCAAAAACCCCAAACTCTTAAGTGCAAAATAAATTATACTTGAATAATTAGACTAAGAATTAAATTTAACATTCTCAGGGGCTTTTAAATGTCCAAAGTGAGTTTATCCCTGATACATTTGACTAGGCATTATAATAGATATGCAAATACAGCTGAGATATCATTGTAACTCTAAATTTTACAGTTAAAATTCAAAAGGCCCCCAAAGGCTCAAAGAAATAGCACATAATGGAAGAAGAAAAGTTTGATTAAAAAGAAACTAGCAGTAATGTTTATGAAAAACAATGAGGGCCCCAGAAAATATCAGCAGAGTTTACAGATTTGCTGGAAAAGAGACCAAGTACAAGTTAGACGTGGAGCTTTTCATTTGCATCATAGGCCTGGAATGAATCCAGAAAATCTGTTTCTCCTTCCAGCCCTAACTGGAAGCACATGCCTTACAAACAGCGTGGAGTGCAGGGGAATGGCAGGGAATCACTTTCTCTAAGACAAAGAGTTGACCCAGTGTATATCTCCACCAGTAATGAGTTTTCTTTCTGTAAGTCTGAACTATTTATGATCTTTGGTCAACCAGCGGCTACAAAAACGGGTGGGTCAGGGTGGCAGGAGAAGCAAGAAAATGTTCTAAGTCAACCAAAGTTTTTGTCCTTATTTTCCACAAGGAAATTGAAGCTGGGCTTGGTTTCGTGTCATTGCTGCTCCATTTCTTAGGAAAATGATTATTTTTCAGCCAAAACTGTTTTGCAGTAAAATTTTCTCTCTGCCAGCTCTTTCCAGCAGCCCACTTGTTTCTGGAGGTTGAAGTCCAGTCTTAACAGAGGTAGCTAGAGCGTGTCTAACTAACTCTGCAGTGCCCTACTCAGTGCTTATCTTGTGTCCATCTCTGCCACAACCGCCCATGCTCTAGTGCGTGAAAAATAGCCTGGGTCCATTCTCTGAAAAAATTGCCGCCTCCCCCCCGCGCCCCCCCCCCCGCAGTGCCTTCTTTGTTCTAAAATTTATCAACTGTGCCAGGCCTTATAATTAAAAACAAAACAAAACAAGGGGGTCTTGTCTAGGCTGATGTGGCCTTGCCCTCAGAGACGAGAACTTACAGCAAACTGCTCCCAAACTTCACCTGCTCTGTTTGGGTTTGGGGCAGCTTGACCTGTGGCCCAGCTGACTGACCCTGTTATGCGGCTTTGAGCATGCGTAGAATGGAACATCTTGTGTTTCCAGGCTTTTTAATGGCTGAAGGATTTCATCCTTTCACAGAAAATACCTGAGACCCACAATTTATAAGTAATTTTTTTTTAAGTTCTTATTTTATTTTACTTTTTTGTTTGTTTATTTATTTCTATGGCCGGCTCAGCATGTGGTGCCGGGGATCGAACAGTGGTCCCTCCAGCTGCCTGCAGGCGCTTTAGACCACTGAGCAATCCTGCCAGGCCCTAAGACCCACAATTTAAAGGAGGAGAAGTTTATTTAGGCTCACAGTTGCAAGGCTTACAGTCCAAGGGTAGCGGGCTCCAAGACGGAAACGGTAGAGCATGATCAATTTCATGGCGGCCAGGAAGCAGAGCACAGAGGAAGAGGACCTGGAGGAAGGGGCCAGGGAGCCCATACTGTCGCCACAAAGATCACAGCCCCATGACTACCAGACGCATGTGCTTTACTAAACCCCTAAGCTCATCTCGAGCCAATCAACATTTTTACTCTTCAGAAATTGTTCTCTTCTACTTTAAATATAGTAATATCAAGGACCTCCTTATGAGCTTATTAACTTGACTTTTCTGTTCTTTTTCAAATGAAATAGTCTAAAGTTAAGAAATTAGAAGTCAATACTTTATTTTCAACTTTAAGCATAGAGGTGACTTGACCCTGAAGTCTGATAGCTCATTGAGGAATGCTGGTGGATTCCTGCAGAATTTATCTTACTAACTGTGGACAGCCTGATGGCTACTCTATGAACATGGCAATAATGGGGTACAAGGTGTAGCTCCCCTGTTATCTCGCTTTAGCTTGAGAGAAATAATAAGAGTTTACCCCAAATATCTATTTCTTGGAGATGTATGATTTCCAATAATGGGGAAAGCAAACATGACAAAGGCCCTCTACTAGGCTCCTGTGCTTTAAAGTTCGAGTAGTGTCTCACTAGTCTTCCACTAGCATAGTGCTGAAAGTAGGTCATCTCCATTTGACAAAGAAAGTGTCTTCAAAAGAGAATAACACCCATTGTCATGCAGCTAATAAAGGAAAGAAATGGTATTTGGCCTCAGGTCAGGTTCTTTTCTGCGATAAAATATGAGCGCATACTTTTAGAGTCCTCCGGATTAGCTAGCCTGAGACATTAAAAGAAATTTTATTTCCAAGGAACCACAATTGATCATCCTGCCCACTTATGAGGCTCTTGAGTGCCCGTGTGACTAATGCCTGACTGAATATTGCCATCTATTTCCTTAATTATATGAAAAAAGTTCCCAAAAGAGTTGCAGAACTGGTTACATTAAAATTTAAGGCATGCCGCAATGCCCTTGCTTCCTTAAGAGAACTATTGTTTATGATTTGCTTTGTAGGGCTCTGGAGAGCTAGCTCAGTGGTTTAAGCACCTGCCTGACAAGCACAAAGCTCTTAGTTTTGTCCCCAGAACAAAAAAAGAAAAAAAAATGTTTGTATCATTCCTGATTGTTTTTGGTGATAGACATGAAGTATATATGCATGTATCACCTAGAGCAATTTTATAATCAGTAAGATATTGTGCATAGTGTAACTTCATTTATTCAATGGAGTATACATGTCTTCCTATATAGGCAGATATGGTAGAGGAAAGTTATTATTATTTTTTCTTCCGTATCAGTGATTCAACTCAGGACCTTGCACTTCCCAGGCATGTGCTTATTGTACTGAGCTATCTCCCCAGCCCCTAGGAAAGTTAATTGTGGTGGTTTCTTGTGCTTCTGCTTATTTATACTACCAGAGAACATTCAGATTCTTTATAATTTTCTGCCAAAATTTCACCAGCTGATCTGTATTTTCTATGCTTCTTCAAATATTTCTAGATGAACTGCTGCTATGATTAGAAAGAACATTTTAAACTTAGATGCACTGCCCAGCTGCCCTCCCAAAAGATGTCAAATGATACTTCTACTGACAACATAGCAGTGTGGCTGATTAGTGTGCATTATGTCATCACTAAGAACGTTTGAATTTTTCTCCAATCTGCTAGCTATCTTTGTAATTAGAAGTGTCTATTTAATGCTAATTGGTTTTAGTTCTGAGTCCAAAAGAACTTGCTGACCTCTCATTCCTAGGTCACCAGTCCTAGAGACTGCTAGACAGCAGGGGAACACTGTACCATTAACCCATTACTGAATGGTTTTGAGCTACTTCCTACCAGAAAACCAGGAGAAGAAGAAACTAAAGATGGTTGATTCATCCTTTCTGCTCTTGGTCAGTTGGTCTCTTTCTTTCTCTCCCTCATTCTCTCTCCTACTCTTTATTGAATTAAAATCAACAAATAACAAGCTGCATATATTTACAATATACAATTTAAAACATATGTATGTATCTGTGAAATCATTACCATAACCAAGCAACTAGAGTTTTCGTCACCTGAAAATTTTTCTAGTGCCTCTTTGTGATTAATTCTGCCTTGCACTGCTTCCCCAGGCAGCAATTTATCTGCCTTCTTTAGCTTAGTTAAAATCTTATAAATGCAACTATATATACTATCACATTCTTCACTCATAATAATTATTTCAAGATCGTCCATATTGTTACATATGTCAGTAGTTTGCTTTGTTTATTACTAAGTAGTATTCCATTTTCTAAAAGTACTGCTATATTGTCATGCTTTCGTCTGCTGATGGACTTTTGACGTGTTAGGTTACCGTGAGAATTCAGGTACATGTTTTTGTGTAAATTGTACATGTATGTACATGGACATTCATGGAACAAAGAATTTCTCAATGCTTAAAGCTGATCCTGCTCTCCTTGAGGAAAAGCTATAGTTATGTAAAGGGGGCTTCTGTTTTGTCTAATTTTTTTTTAACAGCTTTTCTTTTTCTTGGACGCATATTTTGGAATAGAATGACTAAGTTGCCTGGTGTAAGAATGTTTAACTGCTAGACTGTTTTTCAGAGCACTCTTAGGATATTAGATTTCCCCCAGCAGTGGTGAAAGTGTCCATTCCAGTGCATCTCAGCTATGTTTTCTACACTCATCCTTGAATCTTAGTCATCTTGGTGGGCCAGTAATGTCCTATTGTGATTTTCATTGACATTTTTCTGGAAACGAATTTGAAAAGAGTTATTCACATATTTGTTTTCAGTAAGTGTTTGTTCAAATTCTTGACCTTTTTAGATTGCTCATTTTATGATATATTTATGATAGAAATCTAATTCTGTTTTTTCTTTACAAAAGAGTAATTACTCTAAGACTATTAATTGAGGATTTCCTCCTTACTCCACTTTAAACTATTGTATATATTAGATTCCATTATATGCAGTGTATTTCTAAGTTTCATTATGCCCAAATGATTCACGTGTTATAATTGTTGATACCAAAATAATTTAAAATTGGTTTGATCTCAAATTTTACTAGATGTCTCTCTTTCATTAACTTGCTTCATCAACTTTCTCCCTAACCCATGTATTTCATACTGAATTTTTTTTTTTTATTAGTACCTGCTTATAATGCGTATGATTTGCATTCCTTCCGGGGAACTTCACAAGTATTTTGGAGTGATTTCTGCATAAAATTTAGCCTTCTCCCTCAAAATAAGGCTCTGTAGCTCTTTTTATTTTGGTTATTCATTAAAACTTATGAAATTTTCTTTATGAAAGGACAATATACTTTTACTAGATTATGATCATTGTGCACACACATGGAATGTCAATTTACATAAAAAAATCTATTTACTTTTGTATGTCTACTTTACTGAATTAAAAACATCCTCTATAATTTTCTAATAATTGTTCTGTGGTTGGCCTTCAGTAGTTAGTAATATTTCACTTTTCTATTAATAATTGGGAAATCTCTAAATAACTTATTCTCCAGATAACTATTTTTGGTTTATTTCATTAAATAGAATATGGTAATCAGAGCTGATATCATTGTCAGTATTATTAGTGGAATACTTAAAAAAGATTTTTCATGGTTTCTAATTTGCTATAATTTCTCCATATTTCTAGACCACTAAATTTGTACTTTTAGCTAATTTTTGATATGCTAGTAGTGTTTTACTTTCCTTTTTACTGAGTGAATTTTGAATTTTACGAGATAATCTATCAGTGTTAATTTTTTCTCTTTTACTTAATGATATAGGGAACTGCATAAATACATCCCCTCAGGTTGGGCCACCTTTGTTTACATTGTAGCCTCTGTTAACATGCTGTTGGATTCAGACACAGATAGACAGAGAGATCCCCTTTCATGAGACTGCTGTTCTGTGCAGTTGTCCCGAAGAGTTGGGAGCTTCTCCCTTCCATTCTCGTGGGGACATTTGGGAGTCTGAGTGTTTATTTTTGCTGGCCACAGTGACTGGCAGGGCAACAATTAGGAGTGGGTGTCTGTGGCTACTACGGGGGTAATGGCAGGGTGCAAAGTGCTCTGTAATTCATGGAACAACCACACGCAGTGGTTGTTTTCCATCACTGAAGCCTGTCCTGCTCACATTGGGAAAAATAATGAACAGTTTTGTAGAGGAAGATATTGTTTTGTCCTGCTTTTTATAGTTTATTTTAGAAGCAATTGAAGACTTACTAAAAAGATTCTAATCCTATATCAAAACAGAACTTATTAAACTTCATCCATAAATCCATTCTTGTGGCTTTGGTAGAGGTAGAGAATCCTTATTCAAATTATATTCTTTTTATGTTGAGATTTCACACTGTGTTATCCATTTTTACAGTTTGTATCTTATGAAATCAACTTTAGGCACATTTTTAAATATATTGGTAACTAGTCATAACTTTCATCCATTTGTGTTTGTTTGTCCTCTATTATTTTTCCTTTCTAACTTCTTTGTTTCCTTGACTATAATTATTAGAAATTTGTTACTCTTCTCAAATGCTAGATTTGTTATCTTGATCAAGCTTTTATTTTTTCTTTTCCATTTTAGTAACAAATTTCAATTTTTCGTCTTTGGAAGCCTTCATCAGCACCAAAATCTCATTTTAGTTAAATCCATGTTTTATTTCTTTCTTGCTATTTTTATTTATTGAAAAAAATGTTTCGGCCTTCACAACACAGACTATGATGGATTTATGGGGTTAGTTTCAGAAATTAGTAGACCATTACAGACATTCCTCCTCTTGACTGAGTTCATACAATTTAATTTGGATAAATTCAATCACTTGGTTAGGGTACATATCTTGCAGTACTAGAACTGCTATTGAGTGTTTCGTCATCAAAATATGCTATTTGTGCAGCAAACAGGTTAAATCTGTTTCGGATTTCAAGCAGCTCAGAAGATGTCTTGTTAAATTTAATGCTGGTAGTTTGGAATTATCTTACAACTGGACAATTAATTTTAAGATAATGATCTGTGATAAAAGGAAGGTCTTACAATGAAAAGTATATTTTAATTTTTACTACAGTCTTCAGCTATGGTAATAACCAATTGCTGATGTAGTATTCCAAAAAATATTTTCTACATATATGCGTACGTATGGGTATGAAGGGCCACATGCGTATTTATATTTACATACTGAACATAGGTCTATTTTGTCCTTGTTTACACCAATTTGCCGTTTTAATGATATCTTTGTAAAACATAAAAATCATGACCTCAGCCATTTTCCCCTTTCTTCCTCCACAATAAAACTGCTTCAAAGACTTGTCTGTACTTCCTGGGCCCAAATTCTTCCTGTTCTCTGATGGAGTTGCTCCAGTAAAGTTTCTGTTCTCATAATACCCCTGAGTTGTCACCAGTGACCTTCTGGTCAATAAATCATTTACAGTCAAAATTTATCTGCAGTCACCACCTTTCCATGCTCAAGTCTACTGCCATCTTCAGTCTGCCTTGCTGCAGGAGTTCCCACCTGCTCGCCTGTGGCTAAGCTTGCTTTCTTACAGTCTCTAAATGCAGTCCCCCTCTGAAAAGCATTGTACTTTATTTTTCAGCTATACTTTTCTCTTGTTCCTCTCAGAAGAGTAAGCTCCAATAGGATAGGAATACTCTTCTCTTTCATTCACTGCTACGGTCCTGGTGCTAAGAAGAGCACCTGACAATAGCATACTCTCCTACAGATGGAGAATTTTTTTAAGTGAAAGTTTAGTACAGTGAATTTTAAGTCAATAATTCAGCTCCTGCCCTGCCGGCCCTGCCCCTGGGGCATGCTGAAATGTTGATTGACACTGGACTTGGTGGCATGTGCCCGTAATCCCAGCTCTTGGGAGGCTGAACACAGGCAGATCACTACGAGTGTGATGTGCGATCGACATAATGAGACCCTGCAGGTCCTATACTGAAATGCAAAAAGAAGAAGAAGAAGAAGAAGAAGAAGAAGAAGAAGAAGAAGAAGAAGAAGAAG